>MU188236.1:42070-65266 GCA_016904865.1 Pissodes strobi | reverse complement strand
ACTTACGTATTTCCACCCATAGTACCATAGTTTCCAAATTCACCAGGCATTATTGTTTTAAGAATTAAAATTAAATTCCAAATCACTTTTGGAATTATACTTGAGTGAATATATTAATGTTTGAAAATCCCATTTTGATTGAAGATGATATCATACATTTTTTGAACATCCAAATTTCTTCTTATTCTTCAATTCAAGTATAACTATATTTAAAAAATCAATATTACTGCAAATTATCCTAAATTGTATTGTTAGAATTAAACATGATTATTGGTCTGATTGGTCTGTAACAGTGTTAAATAATGCCTAAGAGTAGGTATAAGGAGGCAGACAAATCAGGTTTTTCCTGTACATTTAAATTATCATAATCCCACATATGGTCGTCATCACAGGAAAGTATTTATCTTGGCATTTGCAGTTTAAAAACGGCAATGAACGCTATTAAGTGTCATTCAATGGGTGTGTTTAAATTTTGATGATATATACATAATATACATGATGGCCATGTGAGAATTTGTAGTCGAGCTCAAACCAAGAGCTACTCTAAAATCAGTCTTCAATTTTAATAGCAATAGTTTACTTAAGGAAATTTTTATACTTATAGGTATTTTAATTGAAAGAAAGGAATTTTAACATGTAGCATGTAGGTAATTTAATTGATCATTTCCCCTATGATGATCTTTTGATAAAATAGATTTTATATACTTCAATATTTACTCATGTCAATGCACAGGTGTACACACGTCAGCCAGAGTTACAAACAATGTTTAAAGATTGCAAGAATACACATTAATAAATTAATAAATAATAAAATAATATATCAATAATATAATCAAAATATATGCTTACCTCACAGCGAGAGGATTAAAAGTTAAAAGGCAATAAAGCAAATTTAAAAATTAAAACACTCCACAGTTCACAAGGGATCCCTCACAGCCCACCAAAATCTGAATTAAGATATTCATCAAAGGAATGAAAAGCTCTGTTTATTAGGTAGCTTTCACTGTCTGCTAACTCTGAGCTGGTACGGCTCTAACATAATCTGGTAAAACATTAAAAAAAATTATAGCCCAGTAGCCTGGACCATCCTGACTCCTTCTTAGACGCCAATATGCGGGTACTAATAATTGTCTCTTGAACGAGTGTCGTGGTCATGGACATTTTCATGAGCTCGAAATTCACTCTTACTTCTAACATACAACAGACACTCCCACAGGTATAAGCAAGGCACAGTCAGCAGACCAAGATCCACATACATACTCCTGCAATCATCTCGGTAATCCAAACCAGACATCACTCTCACTGCCTTTCTTTGCAAACTAAACACTCTGTGCACTCAAGCCGAGTCTCTCCATGCAAGAATCGCAAATAAGATATGGGTATAAAAAACAGCAAAGTATGTAGTTCGTAATATATCAGTTGAGACACACTTATATAGATTTCGGAGCACATAAAGCCCCCTGCTGAGTTTCCTTGCAAGAGCATTAATATGTTTACCCCACTGCAGCTTTGGATCAACTCCCAGAAAACGTACCTCCGAGGCATTCTCTGCACCTGATAAATCTCTCATAGAGAACATTACCCGGCTTGTCATGTCAGCATTCAGAAGCAGCCTGTTTGAGTAGAACCAGTTCTCACTGTTCTCAGTCCTCCCCTGTGCCGCCATCGACTCATTCAATGAATCCTCTTAAGTATCTGAGGCATGAAAAACCGTTGTGCCATCAGCATGTGATTTTTGCAAGAGTGCCCCTTTAGGAAGATCATTTATATATATTAAAAAGAGAATGGGGCCCAGGACCCAGCCTTGTGGCACTCCAATATTAGTTACACTCTTCACTGACGCCACACTGGAAAGCCCTACCACTTGATTCCTGCACTGAAGCTAAAACTCGACAAGTTTTATACTGCCCGGACTAAAGTTATAACAGTTGAGTTTTTGAAGAAGGATACCATGGTCGACACAGTCAAAGGCCTTACTGAGATCACAGAGCAGAACTGAGTTGAACTAAATATAAGAGTAATGTGAGTGTTTAAGCCGGAAATGGGCTACTAAAACTTGCAGCCCATTAGTCTCTTGTCAACAACATAGTTATTAGATGTGGTTGCTGTTAGTAATATATCTCAAATGCTATAGGGAGAGTGCGCTCCACGCACGTGGCGGTTGCCTAGCGACTATTGGGAGAGGAACGTCAGCGCATAGACGTCACCCGAGACGTCACCTCTTGCTTCACCTACATTTTTCCAGGTGGCGCGATCTATCTTCTATCTCGTGTCAATTTAAAATGTACACAAGCTCGAGATAGATATTTTGAATACCGTAATGATTGGACAATTTGATAGAAGATATACCATTGTACACTCGAATCTCTGTAAGTATATCAGTGATGGATAAGTGATGTAACTTAAATTACATATCGGTTTTATCACATTTACGTTAGAATTTATGTTTGCACCTGCAAAATCCATGCGTCTGAGATGATGGTCGCAATATATGGACGTTTAGGGCAATATTTATGACACATATATTTCGATAATACCCATCTGTTCTATCAATATGTTATATATATATATATATTTGACTATATTGATTGTATAAATACTTTAAGGGCGCTTATAACGGTTAGTTTAGGTACCAACTTGGCAGTATGTATAAGGCATATACCTAAACGTGTATCTTCTTTCCTGCTACTGACAAGGTAACCCGAAGAAATGTACACTGGGGAAAACGAGTCCTAGTCGGACAAATATATAGCTGTTTATTTATTTTTATTTCCATATTAAATAAAAATGCCCGTATTGAATTAGATAATTTGCCGCCAAATTTGCCATGCAAAATTGATATTGAACATGCACGAGTAATGTTCAGGAGCCGAGAGCGGAACATGTATTTTTAATTGTATTTTGAAATAATTATACTGTCACGATTTTTTTCCTCGCTTATGTTGTTCCATTTTTTCGTCATACTATATAGGTACTATACCTACGTATTAAGGGTTATTACATACTACAGGGTGTTTTAGGTATGCAGTCATGCATATTATACTCGATATAACACCTGATTACTATTATTGAATTTGCTAATTAATGACTTTGTCCTACCGAAAGCCAATTCATATGTGCAATGATTTATATTTTTTGATTTTATTTTGCAATCAATATGTTGGTTCGTTTCGTTTGTTAACGCACACCTCACGCACGCTTCGAGCTTAATAGGAATTAACTATCGATCAAGTATTGTAACGAACGACTCCTTATGTGACCTCTAGAAAGTAAGTACCTATTACACTCAAAAGATGAGGTATCATTCCAGATATTATAGTTACCATTACCATTATAGGTACTAAAGTTAAAACCTCGTTAAAAGTAATTTTTTTATCTATTTCAGAAAAATTGCAGAACATGCGTACTGGACGCGAAAGAATAACAATTTCTATGAGACGGGAGTTAATGTCATCATTATGCATACATTTCCAAATTATGAGCCAGTTACTAGACACTTGTTCCCAGAGTTGTAAAATCATGTGAAGAAACAGACCAAAGACAGCCAAGAATTTAAAAAATCCGTTGAAGTTATTTACATTTGTTGTAGATTATTAATTGCCAACTCGTAGAGTGGGTATGTACTGTTAACGTTCTGTTACGTTTTTATAGGACAACTACGTCCAATATTCGTTGATCCATAATCTCAGTGCTGACATATGAGTAATAGTGCTTAAAATTGGACATTGGAGAATAGGACATGAAACCACGTTCAACGACTTGGCTTACCATATAACAAAATGGCAATGGTATACAGGGAAATGGCGGAGAAGTTTGCTCTCATAGAATTATAGGAGATGGACAGACGGCTATGGACAGAGCTACCGGAAGAGGCGAAAGTTCAAAACCGCACTTGACATAAGGCTCGTAAGAGCAAAATAAATAAATCGCTTCATCCGATTTCCGCAACGCGATCTGCGCTATACCACTTAATTACTAGACTAAAAATTAATTACTGATTAAACCGTATTAAAAATGTTACATTGCAAATTTCTATTCTTAACTCAGCCTCCAGATTGGCAATATGGACATAGTAGAATGTTCGCAAAGTCCCACTTTGAGAAATTTCACTTTTCGGTTATGTAAGCTTTGTATTTTTGTTTTCTGCTTAGTTAATCTTTTCGGTCATAAGTGGGCGTCGTTTATTGGTAACATAATGTATTTTATTAAGCATAGGAATGGCAATGATACGAATGACCATTCACCCGCGTTTGCATTCGCAAAACGCTTGGGAACATCGCCTTCGGTGATAGCCACCGTCGAAATAAATATTGATATTTTTTTACTTAAATCTGACATTAATAATTATCTATTGCGATAAGAGAATAATAATATTTCCTGTAGATTCCGCAGAACAATAGCCTTACTGATGCCACTTGGCTCTATTAATGATCGATTTGTTATATCGTCAGCATTTTGAAACTAAAAAACAACTATCTCTACGTCTCTACCTATACAAATGCTTTAAAATGATCATATAATTAGGGTGAAAGACGAAAATATGATATTTATAAGTAATTTATATTCACGGTTTATCGAAATTTTCAATCGAGTTAAATTTTATGTATTAATCGTACTTAAGATGTATGATATTTTTAAAGTGAAAACTTCTTTAGGCGCGTTCAGCACACTTTTTCCTGGGTATTGAATAGGTCTGGGCCGTCACGCTCGAATAAGTGACGCTCATTCGGGTAAAGTCTGCGTCGAATTCAGCCCAGCGAGAGAGCGATTTCAGTTAACGCCATCATTCTTTTCTATCAAGTGGTGAAAATCGCTCTTTGCTAGGCTTCTTGGTTAATTGCCAATTTACTATTAAATGAGAAAAATTCTAGTTTTCAAGTTTGTTATTTTTTTACAGCGAATTTGAGCGAGTATAAAAGTTTGAAAATTTTGCAACTTTCAAATTTTCAAGGTTTAGAGAATCTTTCTTTCTCTATCGAGTTGTGAACACTTTGCTAGGCCTCTTAGTTAATTTCCCATTTGCGATTAAATGAGAAAAAGTGTAGTTTTCAAGGTCTTTTTTGCAAGTTTGTCAATTTTTCTGCAGCGAATTTGAGCGACTATAAAAAATTTGAAAATTGTTGCAGCTTTTTTAAATTTTCAGGATTTAGAGAATTTTTCTTTTTCTATCGAGTTGTGAACACGTCCACTTTACTAGGCCTCTTAATTAATTTTCAATTTGCGATTAAATAAGAAAAATCTAGTTCCAAGGTTTTTTTTTTCAAGTTTGTCAATTTTTCTACAGCGAATTTCAGCTACTATAAAAAGTTGAAAATTTTTGCAGCTTTTTTAAATTTGCAGTATTCAGAGAATTGTTCTTTCTCTATCGAGTGATGAAAACCGCACTTTGCTAGGTCTCATAGTTAATTTCCAATTTGCGATTAAATGAGAAAAAGTCTAGTTTTCAAGGTGTTTTTTTTTTTCAAGTTTGTCGATTTTTCTACAAATAATTTGAGGGACTATAAAGAATTTGAAAATTGTCGCAGCTTTTTTAAATTTTCAGGGTTTAGAGAACCGTTCTTTTTCTATCGAGTGGTGAATACCGCCCTTTGCTAGACCTCTTAGTTAATTTACGATTAAACGAGAAAAGGCGTTTTAAGTTTTTTTTTATTTTTTTTAGAAAAGCCGATTACTTGGCGAGAATCTACGCGAAAAACTATATTAGGAGGCACTTTGGGAATTAGGTTGCTTTTTATACAGAGTCCCAGATAAACCCACACTAGATGCGAAAGCGCTCGCCGAACGCATGAACCAAGAATTAACTTAAAGCTCCACCTCCTTGGGATGGCCAGCCATCCGACGAAGTAGTCAGGGCACGCTCCAGTGTGATTCTAAACGCGAGTCTTGTGGTTTAGTCCGAGAGCTTTTCGAAAAATAATTAATCTTTATTTTATTTTTGTTAAAAATGCCTGGGTATAAGTGCCTTTATTGAATTGTTCTACTAGAAGCGGTGGCGAAAAATCATTATTTAAATTACCCCGCGATCCTGAAAGGATGTTGTTTAATGCACACTCCCGCACACTTATTTCCAAAATTATTGCATATTGTAAAATCGAATAAGCACGAAATCCAATTCAATCTGAAAACTGGCAGATGCAATGTTATAACCAGCAGCGGTGGCCAACCCTCGGCACGCTTGCCACAGGGTGGCACCTCTGACCCTCTAGATTGGCCAGGTTTGCCACAAACAAGGAAAAATTATAATATGATTAAATCAAAGTTGCGCCCAACCCCTCCCCCTCATTTGCCATTCAAAAAGGCGCCGAATACTTGTTGAACTGAGACTTCTTTAGCGAGGGTAAAGTTAGAAAAAATTAAACGCTTATCAAAGTGAAACCCTTTTCAAAGTGAAAAGACCCCTTTAATTAAGCATGTTCCAGTACAGCTAGAGAGCTGAAATTTTAACGACATGTAGCCAGGGTCCTGGACGAAAACTGGACCACGTATCCCTCCGCGTTCGGTCAGGGGAGGGGGAGAAGGATTAACTAAAATAATTGATTTCGAGAGAACGAGAAAAGCTACGGGGTTGAAAATTTTATGGTAGGTGCGCCTCATGTGGGACTACCTTTGAACTTATGGGAGGAGACCGGGCTCTAACTTAAAGGGGGATTTTGGGAAAAAAACCTTTTTTTGCCGATATCTCTGCATTGAATCTCGGATCGAAAATCTGTCAAGCGATAATCCCGTGGCACGGGGTCATCATTGAGGGTGGATTATCCCCTACCAACCCGGCCCCCCTCCCCGCCTACCCCCTCCCCGGCTACCCAAAACTTTTCGAAAAAATGGGAAAAAATTTAAAAAAAAAAACGTAAAAAATTGTTCGGAAAGTTAATAAAAGTATTATAAAACGTAATAAGAAAAAAAAAAGTTAGAAAATCGGTTTTCGGTGAAATAAAGGCGAAGGAGAAAAAATGCTTTATGATGAAACAACCGTAAAAAATTGTTCGAAAAAGGAATAAAAGTATTATGAAAGGAAAGAAAAAAACGTAAATGATTGTTCGAAAAGTTAATAAGTGTTATAAAACCAAATAAAAAAAATAATGAAAAGAAACAAAAAAGAAAAAAAAATCGGAAAGTTAATAAGGTACCACCCCCCCCCCCCCCCCCCCCTTTTTCATTTAGTTGTTTTTCAATATTGTGCCCTTGACCCGAATTTGACAGTTTTAACAGTAATTTTTATTTTAAAGTAAACTATGTTTTCTTACGAAAGTTTCTCAATTTTTATGAAAATATACCGATGGTTTCAAAAGTTAGGAAGGGTGAACGGATCGAACTTTAGACGAACACTGTATATACTGTCGTGGTTATATCGGGATATCAAAAATTAATATATTAATAAAATACAAAACGTCTGTCGAGCCTTATGTATATTTTTTAGGTTATTTTGAAAAAATTGTCAGGAGCCATGTCATAACGACAGATGTTTCCGATTTCATGTCCAACTTTTATCAATCTAATTTTTGATATCCCGGTGTTATGTTATGTTAACTACGTTCGATATATAGTGTGACCCACTTAAGAGCGGAACATCTCTGTAACTTTTTTTATTTATTAACCGATTTATTTTAAAATATAGATATTTAAAAATTGTACGTTGTATCAAAATTGCAGATTGAAAAAATAAAAATTAAGGCCCACTATGTTTTTTTAAATAGCAACATTGTTTTCAAAATTTATGGAATAAATAAATAGTTTCCGAGATATGGCCGATGGCCACCCTTACTGAAACATACTGTATAATATTAAATTGTAGCTATATAAGTAATTAAATAATATATTTTTTTCTAAATGTGTTTTTTATGTGAAATTTGTTTTCGTAAAAAACAAAATCATATATGAACCCTAGTCTGAAGCATCAAATTTTTTTCTTTAGCTACTTTCTTATAACAAGTGGTGCAACAAAACCGGTCTAGGCGCGGCCCTTAAAATATGTTGGCAAAATTGCTTGCGAAAGTGTCAAAACATTTTGCGGCCAATTGAAACGCTCCCGCTCTCTACTCTTTCAAGTAAATCCAAAAAGTCTTTAAATGAATTCAAACCGTATATAGAGATGCCTCAAAAAAAATATTATTCACATCGAAAACTTGGCATGACAAAAAAAAGCGTAAATCGGCATACATTAAAGCATAATAGTGGAATATCTGTAAAAAAGTCAGTGCAGCCATAATATCACTAGATTTCCATGACCGCCTCTTGGGAAAAAAGAAAGTGAATGGCTATTATAAATTTTAATTTTTCTTGGACCAGTCCACCAACAAAACACGTTTTCATTTAACATTTAATTGGTGCAGACGAACTATTTTAATTTTTAAGAACGATTTTATAATCATTCCCAGATTGTTTGGTGCAGGCCGCGTATAACCGCTACGCCAAGGTTAAAGTTGGCTGGCGAGGAATTTGCCGACCTTTCGCATCTGGTGTGGGTTTATCTGGGACAGAGTGAGCTAATTGGATTTAAAGTTCGCAATTTTGAGTCTTGACAGGACACCTCATCACTTAATATTTTATTACTGGAAAACCGAATGACCTGGAGCAGCCAAACTTTCGTACATTAAAAGGGCGGGGGGGGGGGGGGGGGTATGAGCAGAATATACCAAAAAATCGCATCGATCCGATTCAAAATACCGAATTGGCGTTTTTTTTTTGATTTTCAGTTTGAATAATCTACTTTAAGCGTACGTGGCCAACAAAAAATGCCATTTTCAAAAAATCAATCTCAGATTCATGAGCTTTATAAAAAAGTTCAGTATGAGATCGGGAAATACGAGAAACTCGAGGTTAAATTAAAGCATGCAGAAAATCTGAAAAAATTCAGTAGCTTTCAATATTTCGGTAATTTTACGAGCTTTGCTTTTGACGCATTATGGGAAATTTTAAAGAATACGTCTTCCAATATTTTCATGTGACTGTTAGATTAAAATATGTAGATTTATACATTTAATTGCCTGAAATCTCGTTGAAAACGGTTTGCAACTAGAAAAATGGGTCAGGACTGAAAAATGGGGATATTTTTTGGTGATTAGAGGTACCTAGTTGCTGGTAAAATTTTACGTTAGCATATCGATGCCTATAGATTTTGTTTTATTTAAGTAGATTTATTTGTCTGAAATCTCATTTTAAACGATTTGAAGATAGAAAAATGGGCTTGAATTGGAGAATTATAGATATTTTTCAAGCGATAAGCAGCAGTTTCTGCCGATTTTATAAGATGTTTTGAGGTAATATTTGACTTTATACATGGAAGTTTTGGCAAGTAACTTCAGAAAAAAATACCTGTATTTCATAATATTCAAATTCAAAATCGTTTATTGTCCATTTTGCAGGATGCTTTAGACAGAAAAAAAATAAATCTCTAAATCTATACTAATTAGGCATGTATCAATAGTGTAAGTATTATGAAAAACTTAAAAAATACTTACAAAAAGGAAAAAAAAGACAAAAAAGGCCAAGGATATTAAAATACAAAATAAAACAACTACACATACTACTGCAAAAGAGCTGCATGATACAAAACCAGTACTCCCAATGTCAAAAGCAAAAAAATCAGAAATCACAGTAACCAACACAGGTACAATCAAGCAAAACACTGTAATTGTCGCAGGTGGATCTAAAACTCTATTTTTAATTTCTCTTTTAAATTGGTTTATGCTCAGAAAAGTAAAGTTACGAGCAGCGGATTGTATAGAGCAATACCTCGATAGAATGGGCTCTTTAAAAACCTGGTGGTTGCAGGAAAGATAGGTCTAATAAGTCTAAGGACGAAATACTGATTGCAAGAGCTTCTTGGATTCAGGCCATTCAATATCTGTACCCATCTCTTCTGTGTTCTAAATACTGTCAAACTACCACTCTTTCCACTCCATAATTGTATTGCATAGCACATTCTCGAATTGAAGTAGCCATAGTACACCGTTCTAAGCACACTCACTGACAGCATATCATGCAGAAACCGCATTGAGTAACAAATTGAATTTAGTTTTAGATTATTGAGGTGTGATTCATACTTTAGCTCATTATCAATAGTTAATCCGAAATTTTTGGTTTTAGTCACGGCAATTAGTTTACTGTTTGCTATTGTTAAAGATCTCTACATACATATAGATCTTTGCTATTGTGATGCTAGATCAAAAAGGGAATTTCTGTTTTTGAATACTATAAAATTAGTTTTTTCACAGTTTATTCTTAATTTATTTGCATTAAACCATTGAGTAATTTCCATAATTGCATACCTGATATTGGCCCTTAAGTTCTCCGGGTCTTTATCGCTAACAATGCACGTCGTATCGTCCGCGTACATTATAATTTTACCAGAAACATTGTACGCAAGGTCGCTAACAAATATGTTGAAAAGTAGTGGTCCCAGAATTGAGCCCTGTGGTACTCGATGACTGACCTTTTGGACGGATGATGTATATGCAGTGCCCTTATCACGGATACATGCAAATTGCTTCCTATCAGATAGGTATGGGTATGACTTAAGCCGGTAGTTAGCAATATCGTCATGTGTTCCTTTTTTGAAATTATGGATAACTATGTTGGGGTTTGGAACCAAAAACTTTTTTTTAATCATCTCCTAATGATGCTAACATGGTTAGTGAAACGCGCGTCGAGTGCAAAAACTCTGTTTCGATATTGTGGATAAAACTGTTTTAAAAAATAGGGATGACCTTTGAGAGCTTTAACTGATCCGGGAAATGATCCTCTTGAAACGTACAATTTATAAGATTACTTATTACTGGAGCCAGTAGTTTTATGTTTACTTTAAAGAAATTCAGAAATCCTGAATTGTTAAAGTTTACACTTCTGTCGTGTGGTCTTACGCACACGCCGTTTTTTTTTTTAAATATGTTACGACTCTTGTAGAATAGGCTGTAGATAAAACAACCATGTTCAAAATTAAAATCTCTGATAATGAATATTGATTAGCTCAATTCCGTTGCATTTTAAACGTAGGTACACTGAACTTAGATCGAAAATGAATGCATGTGTTCATGTTATCAAAACGTTACAGGTCGCAGGTCGAATCGTCTGCATACCGAATATTGATTATTTGCTATGAAATGAAGAATTTGGCAACCTATGATTGTGCGTTCATCAACCCGATCATCAGCGCGACAGCAGCTGTTGATGCACCAGCCGCCGGTGCCAGATTTAACTTATTTTAAGAGGCACCCATACTTACGGCAAGTTTTATGATATTCTCATCACTTGAGCCGGATTGATACCGGACTGAACCGGTCAAAATCGACTAAATAAGAAAAAACAAAAGTTGGATCGACAAGATTTGAACCAGACCTGAGGTTCGACAACAGCAAGTCTAACACCTTAACAAGTGCTCTGTCAAGCGTTAACGCGATTTGGCAAACTAAAGGTGGTTTTGCACTTATCAAACTTCTTGTAAAATAAGCTAGGTCAAGTTGACCCTGAACAAAATTGAGAGTGTAAAACACTTGATTTGATGTGATATCAAAGAAATTCAAGGGCGCCTCGCCGAATTTGTTTGAAGAATTAGAACACGTCCTATTTTTCGTCAAATATTTTATCAAACTTTTGCCGCAGCACCACCCTTTTGTTTTTTCGGCAGTATACAAAACTACAATTATGCCAGCATATAACAATCATTGCTTCAGCAGTAATTCGTTAACATCATTATCCTCATTTTCAAAATCAACGAAACACAACAAAACAAAGTAGAATCAAACAGAAACAGGTTAGGATAAAGAATACTGCGCAGTCGTAATATTAATATAATTTGCGTCAAAAAAGTTGGTGAAATATTTTCCAATTTACATTCTCAACTTCAAATAAGTTGAACCAAACATTTGATCAACCAAAGAAATAGTCTGATGTAAAGCCACCTTAACAATTAATTGCTAGTTTCGTTTAAAATCTACGATTTTCCGAAACCTAACTAACCCAAACTAACCCAAACAGTACAGCTATGCAAATTGTTTGTGCCGGATGGACGGATCCAAAGTGGCCGTTCAATTATCCGAATATGTCACTTAGACGATAGCGGAATACGTCAATAATTAGCCGAAATTAAAACGAATTTTGAAAACGTATAATTTACACAAGGGCTTGATTTTTATTTTTTTTTTAATTCTGTATGTTTCCTTGCAACTTTGATATAGTATGGTCAATGTTCTTCTATGTATTCGCTATGTGCCTTTGCTATATTTTGAAAATACTTGCCAGAACTCCTACAAAATCGGCAGAAACCTGCAGCTTATCGCTTGGAAAATTTCCAAATTCTCCGATCATGGGTCATTTTCCCATCTTCAAATCGTTTTAAATGAGATTTCAGACCGATAAATCTGCTTACTTCCCACAAATACATCGATATGCTAAAATTAAAATTATACTTGACGAGACGGATCTGCAGCTGAACTGCAGGCCCGGTGAAGTACTGGCACAAAAGGGATCAAAAGCTGGTTCAACGTTAATTTCAACCGAGAGGGGAGAAACAATCAGTCTAGTTACGTGCTGCAATGCTGAGGATAACTCTCTGCCACCAACTGTTATCATGCAGGGTAAGAACAAGAAGCAGGAGTAGAAGGATGGATTATCTCCTGGATCGATTTTGTTCATGTCAGACACGTCTGCCTATATTAATTTGATAATATTTGTACAGTGGCTTCGTCTTCATTTTGTTCCAGGAAACCACAGGGAAAAATTTTATTAATTCTGGATGGACATGCTCCGCATGTAAATTCCGTTGAAAGACTAGAGTGTGCTGAGTCATTTGGGATAATCCTTCTATGTTTACCAAGCCACACAACGCACTACCTTCAACCATTGGACAGAAGTTTTTTTTTAAATTAATTTTTACGGATCTTGCCGTTTGTGGCTCAGAAGTCATGCAGGAAGACGCATCACGCGCTATCAGTTTGGCGAATTGCTGAGTTGAGGTCCTTGATAGTTTTAGAAAATACGTAGTTTTGCATTTACCAGGACCTGTTAGTGTTGCTTTGGAGTGGCACCACCTGGTGCTTCATTCTCGAATTACTGTCTTTTTTATTTGTTCGCGAACAGTGTCTATGGTGAGTGGTAGTATTGGTTCTGGACCAATTGGTTTTTTACGTGACGCTTTCTTGGCAAGAGTGTCTGCTCTTTCATTACCAAGGCCTCCATTGTGCCCTTTTTTTCCAGGCGATGGTTACTCTTTGGTTTACTGAATGTATGCACTGCTTAACTATCAAGCTTCTGGTGTTTGTTGAGTGTTTATGCAGCTGTCTTGCTGTCCGTGACGAACAGTATGTCTTTGTTTGTGATTCGCTTCTCCGTCACTTTTCTAGCACCCATCGTTAAGCCACACAGTTCAACTTGGAATATGGTGCTGAGATTACCTAGTGGTATCTGCATATGTATGTCGAGCTCGGGTATATAAACACCTGCGCCAGCTTCTGAGCTTCTTTTTCATCCGTCCGTGTAGTGGATGTCATAAGTTTGTGACAGATCATTTATTGAGTCTAGGTCGATTTTGAACGGTTTGTCGAAAATATAATTTCTGGCCACAAGAGCTGTGCTCATACAACCAGCTATGAGATAGATGGTTGTATGTGGTATGCCTCGTTTAGAGCAGTTGCGTGTCGAGGTCCCTAGCTTTCCCCCCCCCCCCCACGTAACAGTGGAGTTCAAGCGTACTGCGGTTACCTGTGCTTCATTTCTCATGAAAATATTTAACGGAGACAAGTTTAAAAGTACTTCCACTGCCTTGGTGGGAGTGGTTTTCACTGCTCCAGTGATAGCTGTGCATGCTAAATTTTGGAAGCGGGACGTTTTGGCTTGAGCTGTTATTTTTCCTGATCGTGGCCACCAAACTAGTGCGCCATATGCCAACATAGGCCTGATGACTGCTGTGTATATCCAGTATGTGATTTTAGGTGACAGCCCCCATGTCGACCCTATCGCTCCTCCTATGCACTGGTAAAAGGCTCGGACAGCTTTCTCATACTTAAGATCTAGGTGTCGCTGCCAGTTAAGGCTCTTGTCTAGGATGATTCCTAGATATTTTACTTCTTTTGATAGCTTGAGTTGTGTCCCGAACAAAGAGGGTGGACTGAATTTCAATTTCCTCCTTCTTGTAAATAGCACAAGTTCTGTTTTGTTGGGATTGACCAAAAGTGAGTTTTCGTTGCACCATCTCTCTACGATTTTGAAAGCTTTGTTCATTAACTCTGACAGAACCCCTTCCAACTTGCCCACAACAATGATTGTTATGTCATCAGCGTATCCGATCGCAAAGAGTCCTGCTTTGTTCAGGTTTTCTATGAGGTTGTTTACGATCACATTCCAGAGCCACGGGAAGAGTACCCCTCCTTGGGGACATCCTCTCGTTACGAGTGCTGTGACAGTTTTGTTACCTATAGTTAGGTTTATTGCTCTAAGTTTCAGCATATTGGGGGTGGACTCTATGGTTTGTTACTACCGTATTTACGCTATGAAAAGTAGCCTTATCAAAAGCTCCTTCAATATCGAGAAACGCTCCGAGAGCGCATTATTTTCGGTGCAAGGCTTCTTCAGTTGTTTGAACTACGCAGTGAAGTGTTGTTTCTGTAGATTTTCCAGCCTGATACGCGTGTTGGTTTCGATGGGTATCATGGTATGGTAGGATATCTCCTCTAAAGTATCTATGACACAGCCTTTCTAGCGTTTTCATAAAAAATCAGGTCTGTATGATTTTGGTTCAGAGTAGTCCTTTTTTTTCCTGATTTGGGTTCAGACTAATCCTTTTTTCCAGGTAAGGGTATATAGGTAACTCTTACAGTCCTTTTTTCCTGGTTTGGGTATAAAGGTAACTCTTACATTTCTCCAAGCTTTGGGTACGTATTTGTGGACCAGGCAAGCTTTAAATAGCATTTATAAACGATCACCCAGAGCCCTGAGTCCCCATTGAAGCAGAGCTGGAACAATTCCGTCCGGTCCCGGGGACTTAAAGGGATTCAATGATTTGATAGCCCACTGTAGCTTTTCCTTAGTGACGTACTACCCGATTATTCATTTCATTCCGAAGAGAATACTTCGAATCCAAATTCAACGACATTTGGAGTTCAAACCACATCTTTTACTGCAACTCAACCAATAGCTAACCATTTAAATTCCCATGCATGTTGCTCGACGGCAACAGCTTCACCAGATAAAATAACCTCCTCCAAAATTCCTCAAGATTTGTCTCCACCGGTTCCAGAAAATTAGCCACAGTTAAGAAAAGAGCTAAACAACTTGCCACGATTTTAACTGCGGACGGATAAAGAGAAGAAAATGCAGAAAACCTTAAAAGAAAACGACTTGGAAAATCAGAAAGAAATTTAAAGAGAGTAAAATATGATAGCTCAGGCAGCGAGGGGGAGGAAGTAATAGAAATAATATTGGATAGTGATGACGGAAAAAGTGATTATTTTTATTATTATTAATTTTTCTGAAAACAATGTTTATTTAGATGCATTTACTTTAGTAACAGATAATAACCATATAGTTTTGTGTCACAACTCCGAAAAAACTATGGCCATCTATCCCCGACTTACCCTAAAGTCAATTTATTTTTTACGCTCATTTGACTATCGTCCAATTGTCTTACTCGATAAACTGGCGGTTGGTCAATAATTGGAAAAATCGACCAATTTAGTATATAGGACCAATCGGTTTTCGTACAATCCACTGTCGGTAAGTTGATACTTTCGATGAGTTGACTTTGGACCAATTGATTTTGGTCCACATGACGTGATCACCCTTATATTCGGTAACTTTAATGCTTTTTTACTAATAAATTGATAATATTGGTACCGCTAAAATGAAGTTCTAAAACTCGACAACGTCGCACGGGCGTTCGCGGTCACCCGAAGCGAAACCCAGTTCAGTTTTCCGGAGAACCAGCCAGCCGACCAAACTGGTACCCCAGTCGCCCGATAACAAGTAACAAGTCGTACCGCTCGATAGCGCATTTTTAGTTGTATTTCACCTCTCGGTATTCGATCGCGTCTAGGTTTACTATCACGGACAGTTTTTTTTTCGGGTGAGAACGGACATGTGTTTCGTTTCGGTGTGTCGCGGGTGACGTTTCGGTACTACCCTAGTTTTGTTTGGATTATTAATCGAGTCGAAGCGAGAAATTACGATGGTTCAGGTAGGGATTTTTTTTTATAGATATATAACCCACAGTGCATTCCCATAATAAAATGTATGTAAATGTACAGTAGGGTTGTTTCTTGAAACCAAACAGTATTTTCGATTAATCTTGAAAAATTGGTTTTTAATAAATTTAATACAATGTTTCCTCAAAAAGTACCTCTTTAGTTGTACCTCTCGGTATTGCACAAGGTGTAAGAAAAATGCCACTTTCTGTGATTTCTATTTTTGTTTTAAAGCAAAACCTCAATTTTAACAGGCAAGGCAAGTCATTTTATACGAGAATTAATTCCAAAGTCAAACAATTAATCCCTTCGAAAATTGTCCATGTTCTATGTGGACATTGTACCTATATAATTTGTGTTTGATGATATTTTTTGTGAGTTGTACTTAAATGGTAGATATCCGTTTTTTGATTATAAATGGGTTTAAATGTCAGGTTTCTGACTACCAAATTCATTTAGATTTGTCGCTTTAATGACAATATATTTTTTTTATCATGAAACTGCCTCTGTTGGATTTTTTTACTTTTACTACAGCGATATGGGCATTATCAATAGGGAAAAAAGCCTCCAACCTTGCGCAATTATTTTTGTTTTTTATTAAATGGGAATACAAGATATTTCATATAGAAATTAAATGGCATGTTTTTCCCAAAAGAAGAAATAAGTGAAACGAAGATTCTCGTGAACACCTTAATCATTGGCACTTCATTATTTAATGTCGTGCGATGAAACTGTATAAGATCAATTCTTGTCAGTCCTTGGGGAATCTCGTGCAAGATCTCTCATGTACTAGTATATTAATTCACATATTCCTATAATATATTTTACATAAATTCTTTTGCTACTTTATCCATGAATCATAATACCATAATGATTATTTTAACTGCGATTTGTATGTAAATAATAACCCTTGCATGACTAAGTCGCCTAATTGGTTAGAAAGTAGTAATTATCTTGTTTAAATCTATGAGCAAAGGCAAAATGCCCTTTGGAAGTCATCGATATTATCAAGAGAACACCATTTAACATAACAGACTATAAAAGGTCTTGGAAACTGGTCTTGAAAACTGTTCATTGTCAGTCATTGTTAGTAGCGATTACAACTCGAATCTATGTATTAAATTATTGCAACCTAAATTATAGTGAATAAACTAGTGCTAGTGCCGTCGTTTTTTCGACAACCTTGACGTCATGTGGTTCAAGTTCACTGCCAAGGGATTAACCAAGTTCATATGCTGTCTCTATCGCCCTCCGAGTAGTAGAGCCTACCAAAGCTTTTTTACAACACTAGCTCCCACTTTTGATTCAATGCAGGTGGACCACCCCAATTCAGTAATAATCGTTCTGGGAAATTTCAATGCTTATAACACCAACTGGCTCAAACATCACAACAAGACCGACAACCAAGGTAGAGAAGCTGAAGCATTTGCCATCAGCTGCGGGTTTACTCAACTTGTAGACGAACCAACTCGGATCTCAGAGAGGAGTGAATTTACCGCCCTCCTGGATCTTTTTCTAACCACAAATCCTTATACAAATTTCAGTTTTTACATGCTATTGAAATTTCATGTTGAGAATTTCAGGAAATATATGAAATTTATTTGAAATTATTGAAATATATGAAATATAGACGTTTTCATGACTTGTTGAACATTTCAAGAAATTTATGAAATGTATTTGAAATTTTTATGAGGGGTACACGGGAAAAACGAACTAAGAAACTTTTTTATTATTGATTTCACAGAAAATTTTATTCTTGATAAAAGTTGGTTCTTGGAAAAAAACTAATTTTGACAATGCTAAATTAAGGATAAGTTATACAGGGTACTTAAAAAATACAAAAATGATGGTTAAAAAAAAACTTTGGAATATCGGAAAACCTTCTACAGAAAAAATAAGGCTCCTTTAAGATAAAAATAAAGGTCAAATACCATTTTTTCCAAAAGTGCACCGTTGCGGAGAAAATCCATGTCAATTATTGGAAAAACGCTCATCTTCTTAACTTTGTCCTTATTTTTTTCAGCAACGATGCACTTTTGACTTTTATTTTTATCTTAATAGGAGCTTTATTTTTTCTGTAGAAGGTTTTCCGATATTCCAAAGTTTTTGTTTTTTTACCATCATTTTTGTATTTTTTAAGTACCCTGTATAACTTATCCTTAATTTAGCATTGTCAAAATTAGTTTTTTTCCAAGCATCAACTTTTATCAAGAATAAAATTTTCTATGAAATCAATAATAAAACAGTTTCCCATAAGAAATGTGACTTAGCTCGTTTTTCCCCTGTACCCTTCATATGAGAAAGAGAAGTTCTTATGCATTTTTACAGAACTTATAAAATCTATAACCTTCATTCACAAACCAGAATGCATTTTAATTTTCCATATTTTTTTTTTAATAGAAAAAAATAAACAGATTCTTTTAACATAATAAACAGTAAAAAAAAACAACACTTTTTAGTTAAATACGACAATACGAGGTCAAATAATAAGTGTTCTCTTGGGCGTCAGTCGTCACTCATATCATTATCCTCTTCTTGGTCATTAATGTTGTCGTCTTCCATCTCTACTCCTACCGCCTCCAAATCTGATGAACTCTCTTCTTCCATATCATCATATTCATCTTCATCAATAATACGGATCTCTACTCTACTTGCGCTGTTTTCAGCGTTGGTGTTGGTATCTATAACAATTTGATTTTCTAGAAGGAACAATTCCTTTTTTCTCTTAGTATTAGCATTTTTTAGAATAAATATTTACATGTTGGCAAATTAAAATAGAGAAATAAATCGTATATTGTATGATGTATGGAATGAAAAGTTTAAATAAAATAGGCATAAGTACCTACTTAACTCTAATTTTGAGTTATCTTGATTTTCAATCCTTTTTAGAAGCCGCTAAAACTTAGTTTTATAGCCCGAGCCTCGGCCCGAGCACTGGGTTAGTCTATTTCTTATTTTTCGGTGAACTCCAAAAGTACTAAAAGTTCGGTCTGTAGATGCTGTAGGCGAATTGATTCTTATTGTCACTTCTTCCATATTATTATTTCTTTTGCTCAATTTTCATCTCGGTTTCTATAATTTGTCAAACTTGATAAGCCCGTAATAGGATCAATGCCATTCACATTTTCCGATAATTTATATCGATGAAATTCATAGCAGTGAGAATTTGTTCAAAAGAATAATTCCCTGGTCTTGAGGATTAAAAATAGCAGCTGCGTAGTGGATTGGCTGAAGAGCATAGACTTGCGAGAATGAAACTTTTCCTTTACACTACGTTCTTCCTGAGTAGTAGTGGGGTTTGTAGTAATTCTTTAAAGAAGACAGTTTTCTATTTCATTGAATGCATTTACAACTTTGTGCAAATTATTAATTCAAAATAAAAAAGCAATTTTACAAAAGGTCGAATAAGTTAATACTTTACTTTGCGGTGCCCTCGATCACTCTGATGGATGGAGTACGGAGACGGAGTGGGGCGCGGTAACACTAAGCGGGACGCAACGGACGAACCTATTATGCAGGGTAGTCGGTAGTGAAATTTTCAGTAAAATTTACGAGTTGAAATTTTCAAATGGATTTTTTAATTTTTCACTGAAATTTAATTTTCAAGGATAGTGAAATATTTCACATTTGAAATTTCAAAAATGATATTTTCAAACGGCACAACCCTACTGCCTCTGTAACTGGCTTGACAGTTTTTAAGAACCGATCTCTGTACGTTGCAGTTGATGGACACATCTCAAACCGAGGGGTTAACCGCTGACTAGAATTTGTACACTAAAATACCATATTTGACAAATAATACCAGAAAATACCAATATTATATAAAAAAATACCAAATATCGTAAAAATTGCCAAATAATACCGAATAATACCAAAAAATACCAAAATAATACCAAAAAATACCAAATAATACCAAATAATACCAAATATTACCCTCGATATTACCTAATAATACCTAAATAATTTAATTACGCGGGCGTGCATCTGGGCGCAATTCTTTCACCAACTCTGTTCCTCATCTATATTAACGACCTGCTGACCGAAACGAAAAATCCTGTTTACAGTTTTGCAGATGACAGTACCCTTGTCTCCCAATTTAGATCAGAAAAACCTTTACCAGCGACTGACAGGAGCAGATTACAGCAATTAATCAAGACCTGGAGAAAGTTAAAATTTGGGGCGACATAAATTTGGTCCAGTTCAATGCAGCCAAAGATCCAAGCAGCCACGTTTACCAAGAGGGCCAATACGGCGGGCCCTGACATCATTATGGCATCAGGATCGACCATTCTTTCATCCTCGTCAATCGGACTGCTGGGTGTCTCGGTCAACAGCAATATGTCCTGGCATGGCCACGTTGCTAACATCGCAAAATCAGCCTCCCAGAAGCTTGTTGTGCTATTTCGCAACAAAAAACTATATACACCCCAGCAGTTGCTCTTGCTCTACAAAGCGCAAATAGGACCGTGCTTAGAATATTGCTCACACATCTGGGGTGCCGCACCAAAGCACACCCTAAAGCTGCTGGATTCCATTGAGAAGGGAGCTGTACGTCTTGTCGGCGACTCGGAGTTGACGCGGAATCTGGATAGTCTGGAACACAGCAGACTTGTGGCCAAGATGTCCCTGTTTTACAGATACTTTCACGGCAGATATTCACAGGATTTGGTCCGCCTCATGCCGCCCCTGGCAACGCCTGTCAGACAGTCACGACAGACGGCAAAAGTGCACCAGTACGGCGTACAACTGGAAATACCTAGAACATCGCTTTACAAGAACTCCTTTGTCTGGCGCATTGCATCACTGTGGAACTCACTCCCAGGACATCTGTTTCCCCCTAATTACAACCTACAACGATTCAAGAACCGTGTCAATCAACACCTTCGTAAACACACCGCTCGTCGAGCGCCATAGGATCTCCCTTTAGTGTGTGTGTCACTACCGTAAAAATAATTACAAATTCAGCTTAATAATCGAAAGTGGATAAAATTTATATTGTTTATTGTCCTGTTATTTTTGTAACGGTATTTCTTAGTTAAAAATTATACTAATATTCTAAACAAAACATGTAAACATTAATATAAACAAATACGTACACGTTGCTAATGCTAAACACAGACTTTTGACTGGATTCAGTGAAATACTAACCTTCGCCAATATAATAAAATAATACACCTAACATGAGCCACCGCCACAAACAATATAGCTCCGCAACCGCTGTTGGGATCTAGTTTTTCCCAACTTTAAAACTTTCCTGCAAAAAAACGACGTACCACTTGTTAATGAAGATCCGTATCATCCATCCTTACTGATCAATTTTCAAGCGGCCCTCCCTCACATAGGCAACTTTCCTGTAAACAATGATGATCTACACCTTAATAATTTCAGAAAAGTCAATTTTATGAGCTAATGTCGAACACTGACTGGTCGCCTGTTCTCAATGGCACAGATGTCGGTAACTCATGTCAGAGTTTTTATGAGATTCTAAATATTATATTCGCTACCTGTGGACTTTCGATCGAGGCGTAGGCGCTTTCCTCCATGGTTTACCAAGGAACTCATTGACAATGTATGCAAAAATGAAAAGGCCTATCGTGACTTTAAAACTTATAAATCTACATTTCACCTTGCCGAAATAAGCATAACTTCTGATTCATCAAACTTCTGGTCTTTTATTCAAAGCAAGATAGCTCAATCCCGCATTCCAGCCACTATGAAGGACACTAATCACTCTTACCACGGACCCCAATGTGTCGTTTCGGCTTTTTCCAACTATTTTCAAAGTGTGTACAAAGATTCCCACCAGCCTGCAAATATACAACAAAAGGTTACGATCAAACCTTCGGTCTGGGTAAATATCATCCTATCTGAACATAAGATACGTGAGAAATCGCCTCTGCACAGCCTCCAACGAATCAATGTGGCAATCATACCACGGACACCATACAAGTGACCCATAATCCACCCTTGGTCTCACGAAGGAGTAATAAAGCAGTTTGATAACAAAGATGTTGGTAAAATTTCTGCAGTATAATCTTGAATATTTTGGAGAAGTTACATGGATATAGGACGATAATTCTCAATAACTATTGCATGGGACAGCCTATTGCAACCTTCCAGGTTTCGGGAAACATGCCCAGTTCCAGGATCAGATTGACGATATGACACTGGGGCTCGCACAAAACGATGGAACAGTCTCTAACAATGAAGTGGGATGCCGTCTGGGCCAGGGTGATCTTGTTTTAAAGTTATTTGCTTGCTACAACTATATCATCAGTAGTTATTGGCGGAACGTCGATGATATCGGAATACTGCAATAATTCAGGAAACTGTCGCTGTCTGCGCGCAGATACTCACAATCGCTTATATTCCTTTATAAGTTTCTCCATGATGTGATCGATTGTCCCTTTCTTTTGGAAAGTATAACATTTCATGTACAGCGTTTAGCAGCTAGACAACAACCCGCGGTCAGTCTGAGATTGGCGAGATCTAATGTTCTATACCAGTGCCCCATTCACAACATGTGCAAAAATTTCAATCTTGTATCAAACGCCTCTCATATACATACCAGCAGCCTGTCTAACGTTCTGAAACATCTGCGTGAGGCGCCTGGTTTCTCCTCAGGTTTCCCACCTTAACTGTATCTCCGCATTCTTTCATCTGTATTTCCCTTGTTTTCATTTCTTTCTTCTTTGTCACTTCTTACTTTGGATTATTTTGTTTTTTTTTCTTAGTTTCCCTAACTTACTTTGCGTCATTCGTAAAGTTCTTGATGCGTTTCGTTCCTCTCAAGGTTCCTCTACATTCTTTATATTTAGTCTTAGTTTAATTTGCTAGTTTATTTTAATTATAACTCTTATTTATTTTATCTTTTATTATTTTTCTTTGTATAACAATATTTTTGTGAATTATTTGCTCTTAATTTGTATGTGAATTTCCTGTAATTGGGCGTTTGCCTGTTGGAAATAAAGAGCTTATTATTATTATTATTATTATTATTATTATTATTATTATTATTATTATT
>MU188236.1:6303-42060 GCA_016904865.1 Pissodes strobi | reverse complement strand
TTATTATTATTATTATTATTATTATTATTATTATTATTATTATTATTGTATAATTCCAAATATTACCAGATAATACCAAATATTACCAAAAAATACCGAAATAATTCCAAAAATACCAAGCTAGTGTACACCAAAATACCATCAGCGGTTGGCCCCTCGTCTCAAACACATTCAACATTAATGCGGGAGTGCCTCAGGGCGCAATACTTTCACCAACTCTTCTATATTAATGACCTGCTGGCCGAAGGCAACAATCCTGTTTACAGTTTTGCAGAAGACAGTTCCCTTGTCTCCCAATTTAGACCAGAAAAACTCTTACCAGCGGCTGAGACTTATCACCGCTGACAGGAGCAAATTACAATAATTAGTCAAGTTCTGGAGAAAGTTGGAACCTGAGGCGACAGGAATTTGATCCAGTTCAATGCACCAAAAACCCAAGCAGCCACGTTTACCAAGAAAGCCAAAACGGCGGCGGGCACTGATATCATTATCGCGGGATCGACCATTCCTTCATCCTCGTCTATCCGACTGTTGGGTGTCTCGGTAAACAGCAGTATGTCTTGGCATGACCACGTTGCTAACATCGCAAAATCAGCCTCGCAGCAGCTGCTCTTGCTCTACAAAGCTCAAATAAGACAGTGCTTAGAATATTGGTCAAACATCTGGGGTTTTGCACCTAAGCACACCCCAAAGCTGCTGGATTCCATTCAGAAGAGAGCTCTGCGACCCGGAGTTAATCCGGGATCTGGATAGTGTGGAACACCTCAGACATGTGGCCGAGATATCACTGTTTTACAGATATCTTCACGGCAGATGTTCCCAGGATATGGGCCCGCATCATCCCGCCCCCAGCAACGCCTGTCAGGCAGTCGCGACAGACGGCAAGAGCGCATCTGTTCGTTGTACAACTTGAAACACCTAGAACGTCGCTTTACAAGGCCTCCTTTGTCTGGCGCACTGCATCACTGTGGAACTCACTTCCAGGACATCTGTTTCCTTAATAATTACAACCTACAACAATTCAAGAACCATAGGATCTCCGTTGAGTGTGTGCCACTGCCATAAAAAAAATTAGTACAGGTTCAAGCCAAAACCATTTATATTCAGATTTAGTGGGTCAAAAAGTTTTTTAATTGAAACGTGACTTGTCACAGTACACCCAGGAATGGTCATATATTACTCATATTAGGGAAAACGTACTTTGTTATCAAAATTAAGCTTTGCTCATGAATCAGCTAATAGCCGACATTTCTATAGATAACATAGTATTAGTTAATGTTTATTTTTAGTGTATCGATTTCGTTTTCCGTTAGAAAACCCTTAAGTATGATTTATGATACCAAATAAATAACTACACGGAAGCTTTGCTCGCGAAATGTATTTGATATATTTCGCCATCTGACTGAAACTAACGCAGCAATTTAAATTGAAGTGTACTTACTTCAATTGAAAGCTGTTTCGTCCCTATTATCATTATCCGAAAAGACTTGAGGGCATTTAACCTGAAAACATGGTATTTATTTCTCATTATTTACGTATTTACTTTCACTTTAATTCAAACGACTGCGTGATCGTAGCCAAGAAAGTGTATCATAATTTCAGAAACCATAAAAAATATGATTGACATTACGGATCGGTTGTTCTGTTGAATAGATGTATACTGGGTGATATTTTCCTCGCTTGCAATCCATATTTGGGTGACAAATTGCGAACTAACTGAAACCAGCAAGTGTCATGACATTGCGAATTATTTTTCAATTTTTTTCTTCTACTTTCATGTTTCTTGAATCCGCTCTCTTTTTACGGCCTTTCCTCGTGACATAATATCTATGCGCGGTGGGAATCATTATTAAAATCAGAGCAAGGATACGGAACGGCAAAAGATACAAATCATCAATACTATATTGGGTTTTTCCCCTTACATCCCGGACTCATACATTTGGTTGCATCCATGTTATCGTCCAGCTCTGGCATGAACATCCAATTGGATTTGGCACGATGGTCTTACTTCAAATATTCTTTTTTTTGTGGAGGTGATGTATTTAATGGTGTTTGGCCCAAGGATGTTATTTCTTTGATCTCCTTTTTTGTTCTGTTGTACGATTTTGCCTATTAAACACTCTGCGATGTGCATTTTGAATAAAGATAATCTACGAGTTTATTGCTGAATATTTCGCAACCTCTGGCAGCGGCTCTTGGTTATTGAATGACCCAAGAAGCTGGGAGGACGCGTCTTAAATAGGATTATGACAATGAATTTTCGATCTTTGCGTTGTTTTGTCACATGCATGATCTTCTTCAGACAATGATTTTTTCAGAAAACTCTTCTTCTAATTCCCAAAATTTCGTCAACTGTTTATCTTCTTCCGAGGGAGTGCTTATACTAATTATCTGCATAGATTTATTGCTGGTGAATACTGGACCAAAGATTATCCATCTTATAGTTGTGTATTTTGCATGAGGAGAGCTGTGTGTTTGTGTTACATAGAACCTAAAACAGTTTGTTCCTTTAACTAGAAGAAGGTTTAATACAATAAATATGGGGTTTTCCCTTGGGTTTTCCTTACATCCCGGATTCTGTCATTTGGTTTCTTCCTTATTATCGTCCAGCTCTGGCATCAAGATCCTGGACGATTTGCCTATTAAATACCGTGATATGCATTTGGAATAAGAAGAAGAAGGAAGGGGCTCATCAGTGCCCCCGCCCTGAAGGGGCCAACATTTATTTACTTTAATTTGATTCAATCTCTTTCTTCATCTTTAGTCAGTCTTTATTTAAATACGTTCTAGCGAACCACCCCAGGTTCCGTTTCGGCAAGGACCCACTTGCTCAGAGTGAGCAGGTACATTAAGAGTAATTCCCTTCTAGGACGGGCCGTAGCCCGGGAGGTACAAAAAACCATCCAATATATTCTGAAAGGAAACTATGTCTCTGGTGGGTTAATCTTTCTTACACGGGTCCTAACGTGTTTCATCTTTAAAAAAAATGCAAAAGACGTGTATTACGTACCTACACAAAACATGATGGCGTAAATGAAAGATTGAAATCCTCAGTAACGGTTAGACGGGAGCACCCAGCAGTCTATCCTGCACGAATTAACCTAATGCATCTAATTGGTCCTCTTGAGTTAGTCTTCTAACCAGTTCTTCCGGCCCTCTCGGTAGGTCTTCCCAGAAAATCGTCTATGTTCTGGATTGTCTTTCTCGCCCTGACACGCGGGACACTCGGCAGCATCCAGTTTGCCGATTTTGCGGTAATAACCTGCAAATTGACCATGGACTGTTAGTATTTGAACTATATTACGATTAAATTTAAACCCCATTACACCCCTTCCCTGAATACTTGGTAAAATCTGATAGGTCCATCTGCCAGTGGTAGCCTCATCCCATTGTCTTTGCTATGTTCTTAATGTTCTTTCCCTAACTTGTTCCCTGAACCCCTCTTACATTTAGCCTAGGTTCAGCCTGTATTTCAACTCCTTCTCTGTTAAGAATTAAGCCATTTTTATATCTAATGTAATCTATTCGCTCAAAAATCATCTGCTCTAAAGGCGGAATGTTAGCAAATATGGCGGCAGCCTGTGCGGACACAGTCCTATAGTGATGGTCCTGGCGACCAATCTCTAATAGAGTTCAACTCATTTCTGATCCTAACATGCTGTAGCTTACGCTCAAAGATCTCATTATTGTAATAGAAAAGCGGCATAATTGCTCCATCAAAGATAGTCCTTCAAAACCTCAGGGGGGCGGCTGAAAAGCCCTGGCCAGTGCTCCCCTGAGCCACTGAAAAAGAGTCCTGGATTTCTCGCATATATACTTGATGGGGGCTTGAAATATGAGCTTCTCATTGAGAATAACTCCCAAGTATTTGGCTATTTCTCGTAAGCTTGCTAGCAAACACCATGTACTTCGACTTCCCATGCGATATTTCTAACTTATTGGTAGTCGCCCATTCCTTCACCCTTTCCAAAGCCCTGTTGGCACAGGTGATTGCTAGGTCGTCTGCAAACGCCGTGATCTTGCTCTCGATGTCATCGAAACTTTCCAGTAGTTGGTCCACAACCATAAATTAGGGCTCAATTTAGAGCCCTGTGGGCATTCTCTTTCCAGATCTCTCTTGGTTTTGAATATCCCAAACAGTTGGCAGGCGACGTCTTAAATGGCAATGATTTTTCCATCTTTGCGTTGTTTTGTCATAATGTTCTTCACATGCATGATCTTCTGATAATCTTTTTTCAGGAGACATTTCTTCTAGTTCCCAAGAGAACGTCAACTTCCGAGTGAACGATCATACTAATGACCTCTATAGATTTATTGCTGGTGAATGCTGGACCAGAGATTATCCATCCTAGTTGTGTATTTTGCTTGAGGAGAACTTCTTGTGCTTTTTAAAGCCCTTCTTGGATGATTGCGGCATATTGTTTTGTCCCAATAATGGCGATTGAGTTAACAATTATCTCATCCTGACATTTTTCGATCTCTTTAACATAGATAGGTGGTTGTGGCGTTTGTTGTGTGAACTTGGGGGGTACTACATACGAACTTGGAAGAAGAAAACGCTAGGAAATCTTGGTTTGAGTTGCGCGTCGATGGCGCACTTAGATATCTTTGGATCTCCATCGCCTACGCCTGACACTTCAGTTCGATTTTTTCTACATAGAAGACCCAATCGTTGAGCTGCTGCTTCGATGATAAAGGATGCTTGTGATCCTTGGTCGATGAGTACTCGTAACTGCTGTGGCATACTAAATATTGAAAAACTTCTACCAGGGCTATGGCGAGGAGGATGGTATCTTCTTGTTTTGTGCTTTTGCTACCTTGTTGAGGTCTAGGTGGCTCTTCTGTTGAATCTAAATGTGTTTAAGTTTTTTTTGCAAATGATGAATCCTCATAAAGGAATGCCAAATCATTGGCGTGAAAATTCATCCGTATAGCGTCCGCTCGAGGCATTTTATGAAAATTCTATAGTCTCCAGCCATTTGATCGACTTTATCAATGCAACTGTTAGAGAGAATGGCCACTTCTGATTTTTCAATTTCCTTGTAATTTTGTGCTGCTTTGTCCCAACTTTTCACCAGGTCTTCATCGCCTTTCCCAACAGAATTTGATCCCAAAATAACGCTTAGATTAACCAGGCATTTACATAAAACATTTCCATCTTCATTTATCGCTTCCTCGTTCTATCCTCTCCTCTTTTTGAAATTTCTTCCTTCAGAGATGAATTGCCAAAACGATTTAGTTTCACAGTTACAGCAACGTGAATTTGCTTATCATAAATCCATGATGAGATGTGATGAGATGAATCCAATCAATCATGACTGGCAAATTCTAGTTTAATATGATTTTGGACTGAGCTATTTCTAGTAACCTAAACTATGCCAAATTTGGTTCATAATTCGTATTTTACATTAATTTAGACTATCGATAATTGTCGATAGTCAAAGGTGTATACATCGCTACTATCGATAATTCTCGGCATCTAATTCTAACTGTATCACCGGAAGCATAATATTCTCTCCACAAATTCTTGGAAATATTTGGAAGCAAATAGATGCTGGGTCCCAGGAACCCCGGTAAAATAACACCTACTTATATTACACCAGATTTTTGTCAAACTATTAGTGTTTTTAATGTGGGAATTTTAATCCGTTTCTGCTGAGGCCCATGTACTAAGTATTATTTTCCTTTCTTCTAGTATTGTGTTCGTTCTCCTATATCATCGACCTCATTAGCAGTAAACTAGGAAATATTCAAACGTAAAAGTATGAAAATAATAATATCACGTAACCGCATATCGTCGTATGCACCTAGAATAATAATTACTCATTCATGTAATGTCCTTGGAAGGTCGATTACGTCGAGTCGATAAGTTGCGAAAAATTAATAATAAGTATAGCAGATTATATGCTGTTGAAAGCGACAAAATTGATATCTAAATATCGGAAGTTCATAACGTCGTAAAATGAAGGTAATGCTATATTGCGTTTGCTGCTGTTTTGATGTTGATGTTTCAAATTGATAACTTTATTTGCAGAATTCAATAAAAATGGAGGATCAAAAATGAAGAGGTCAGACGCACCTATCTTATAATCAGATTATGATATCATAAACCAAAGATGAGTTAAAATGGATTAAGCAAACGGGAGAATAATCATAGTTTCATAGTTTTTAATCTATAAATAAATTTCAATTTCTGGTAACTAATTCGTCTACTATTGAATTAAAACTCGGATTAAGCCATTAATAGGTAGGCATGTCTCAATTTTCAATGCTTTAAGCGCATACGAACGAGTCGAGTCAATTTTTGACCACTCACTGCTGAAAGCTCTAGGCAATTTAGCTGGGTAGGTGATATATATGTTTTAAACATATTGCTTTTAAACGCGTTTTCATGAACTGCAGAATGTCCTAATAGATAACCTATGCATTGATAAGAGTTTTCGGTCTAATAGGGAAGTAACGCTTTTCTTTCACCACCGGAAGTCAAGTTCGTGATTTCAGCGGGTACAGAAGCTCATAAAAAAGTTAAGATCGGAAAATCCTAGTTATTTCGTTGTCAATTTCAATTTTTAAATGCCAGTATTCCGAAAGTATCTTTGAATAGAAACTAGTGTTTTAACAGCGTGAAAAGAATCGTTTATCCCTTTTTTTTTCGAGAGGTGTTGAAAACACGTAAAAAAACCAAAACATGAAAAAATTATTTTTTTTTAATTCAATACAAAAAACAGGACTGTAACAAACATAAACTTATTATGCTACAAAATAATACAAAAACTAAATAAGAATTTTTAAATAAGAAAGTGTAATAAACAGAACACTGACAAAAACCCAAAACAACAAAAAAATTATGATATTCTTATACAAAACAAAAATATAATAATATTTTAAAAAAATATTATGTACTGAAAAAAAAAACAGAACAACAATATATGAAAATAAAACACAAAACACAGAGGTTATAAAAAAGTCCTAAAGTTACTCAGATTCTGAAAACACAATTTCGTCATCAGTATTATCAAAACTACGATCATCTTCTTCACAATCAGAATCAGAATAATCTTCATTAGGATGATCTGTATTTGGAACATATTGACAAATTAATTGGTCATTATCATCATCATCATTATTATTCTTATAACGATTTGCATGCCTTGCGACATTGGCGCTCCTTCTAAACAGGAAAATTCACTTAATCCCAGAAGCGTAAAGCATCAGATGAATAATTGAGCTCTGCTGGAACCCTTATGAGGTCCTTTGGGATGACACTTCAGATGTTTCCGATTTTGGTAGTTTCCCCACATCGCCCGGGGAAATACCACCACATTGGCTTAGGTGGCGCGAAATGACCTCTGGTTCATGTTTCGTCACCATGCCTTTGTGATCCGGTTCCCGCGCGGCGCCTCCCATATCAAAATACTCCGGAGGTAAATTAGCCTCCCATTCGGATGTCCGGGTGGAGGCTGGCCTGGGGGATCATCAGGCGCTCGTTGCTTTTCCTTTTGTGTGTGTGCCGAACATAAAAAGAAATGCAAACAATTATCGTGGTCGAAAGCATGACAGCTTTCTGAATGAGCTTATAGAGGTTTTTGGTTAACCTTAACTTTTTGATATTTCTTTGCAAGATTTTCGCCAGGTTATTATTTTTATTATTATAATATTATATTCAGGCAATAGTGAGCGGTAGAAACCGGATGAAACTAATGCATTAAGCTCAGAATCACATTTGTCCATCCCAGCCAATACTTGGCCCATAATACTTGCCCATCACAAAGTGTAATGAGCATTTTGTCATGGCAATTCTCCATCTTTGATCTAGTCTATTTTTAAATTGGGTAAGAGAGGTAGTGTACGCACTGTATCCTCACTAAGGCAACTCCAACTGAACACAACACGTTTTGAAATAAAATTTCTTCTCTTTTATTATTTTTTTATTGTGATCTTTCAGCTGCAGATTTTCTGAGAACTGGAAAATATTCAGATTGCACCTGCAACAACCATAAGTCACCATGCAGTCTCCGTTGATAGAGAACGGGAAGTCTAAAGTCTGGTTTCATATAGGATATTTGATATAATTCGACTGGCAACCTGGTTACTTTCCGCTGGACCCTCTCAAGTGCTCAACATTTTTAGCGTTGTAAGGATTATATCTAGCTTAAATGTATTCAAGTTTGAATATGCAAACTCGAGTATCATTTCAGGGTAGAGGTTTTTTAATGCCTATCAAATCAAGTATACGAGGCTATTAGCATTTTTGATAATGCTATTAACATGAGACTCCTATTTAGGATTCCTCACTAATATGCAGGCCCTTTTGCTCCGTTACAGCATTTAGTTGTACTGGTCACATGTAATATTTGTGTCTCGGATTGTTGCACCCTAAATGAAGTAGAGGGCACTTCATGTAGTTCAGAGGTATCTGCCTAAAATATGTCCAATAGTCAATATCAATTTGCAGATTTAGGTGACTTGTTAAAGAAGTACAGTAGCAGTTGGTGTCATCACCGAAAGGTGTTACGCTGGTTTTTAAATTTCGTGGCAAATACAAACAAAAGCAGCGGGCCGAGCGCTGATCCCTGGGAGACCCCACTGAACATCTTCTAGCTGCTGAGACTTAGTTTCATCTATTTCTAAGACAAAAGTGTCGACCCCTGTAGGAAACCTCCAATGACCTCCAACACTGTAATGATTCAATTTATATATAAGTCCCTCCAATTGGGGCCTTTTTCAAATGGCTTGGCCCTGTCATCGGCCATCGTCCAATCATGGGCTGTCGTAAGCAGGTTTGTAACGATTGACATACCTGGAAGAAATCCACGTTATGTCAAGAGAATAATATTATGTTCTACAACAGGGCCGTAGCTAGGCGTTTTTCATGGGGGGGGGGGGGGGGGGGGGGGCTTAGATTAGGTAGGAAGAAAACTTAAACATTTTTTGGAGCCATGGGGGTTCAAATCCCCCCCCCTCCCCTCCCTCTTATTTACGGCCCTGTTCTACAAGGAAGGCCGTCGGCTCGCAAACTATGAAGCATGCACTAGCATATTACTTGTAAATTGTACGTTGTTGGCTACGCATTTTGAATATGGGTATCACTAAGGCTGATTTCCGCTGGTCTCGCAGTTTACCCTCTCGGAGCATTTTATTCATCATGACAGAAAGGCTGACGCGCACCTAGCTTAAATTTCATCTTCTTCATAGGGGGTCTCCTCAGTGATTTTATTGCTATTTCAATTTTTTGAGGCGTAAAAGTAATTCCCTCCAGAAAAACTAGTGACAGAACAAACATCCTCTCCTTTGTGTGAATTATGTGAATTACTGGCGAAGAACTCTGCAATCTTCCCCTCATCTGTGGTAGTTTCACTAGTTGATTCATCCCTCAAGGTAAAACTGGTTAGCCTGAAGTTTAGTGAGCGTCATATGTCAGCATATAGATATGCTTGTTGGGGTAATTAACCAAGTTCTAGCTCGGGTTAATTTGATTTGTGAGTGAACTGTTTTGCGCTCTGTACTTTGAGTAGCTGATATCCTCGCTGATATCAGTCCTCTACGATCTGTATTTATGCCAGAGCTGTCGTTTTTTCTGTATTTCTTTAAATATATTTCTTCTTTCTGAAATTCTGAGTTAACTAGTTTTTGTTTCATGATTTTTTTCCTATTACTTTAACGAATTTCAAAATAAACATTACTAACAATTCGACACGATTAAGAAGATGAGCTTTGAAAGATGCAGGACTTGAATTTGCAACTGGCTTTTTTCCAATCAACATAGTATTTCATGGTTTAGACATACTATGCGTTAGATAACGCATTTGTGGGTCTAGGTCAATTGTTAGATAGTAAATTGGTATAAAAATTCAGCGATTCGAATACGTCAATAATTGGCCTATAGAGTCAATTATCATAACTCCTCAATTATATACAAAATATATGAAATGGTTGAATTTGAGAGTCGGAATATAATCATCATTATTGTAACCGGCATAACTCTCGAATGAATGAATGAATGATCTAGGGTGGTGTTAATGCACTGCGCCCTATACAGATCTATTGTGCTTCCGTTGATGTGATTCTCAATCAGAGTACCTCATCCACCTTCAGTGCTTTGATAAAAGCAAGTAGTCTGTATGTCTGTGGATGAAAGTTCCTCCTGTTCGACGCTGCAGCACCCGAAGCAGGTCATTCGCCTGTTCGTGACCGCCTCGCACTCTGTGAGAAGGTATTCCAGGGTTTCCTTCCCCTCCTCACAGAACCGGCAACTGTCCTCGTTTTCAATTTTCACTCTCTCCAAGTGCCTTCTCGACTAGCAGTGGCCCATCAAAAAGCCGGTGAGTATGCGTGGATTGTTCTTATTCAGTGTTATAAGGTGTTTTGAGCTTCCTAGGTGAGGGGGCCCTAGAAACATCTTTGATTGCTTTAGCCCTGGAAGGCGTTCCCATCCCATCCAAAAACTTAAATAATAATAATTAATTGCGGGAGAATGGGAAGAGCTACAAAGTCGACATTTTTATGGTAGGTGCGTCTCTCAAAAAACGTGTTTTCCCGATATTTCTGCAACGGAGCTTCAGATGGAAGATGTGACAAGCGATGATCCCGTGGCAGGAATTATACCCTGCACCCTTCTCAGATACCCAAAAATTTTCGAATATATGGGATAAAAATGAAAAACGTAAAAAATTGTTTCTTTAATAAGAACAAAAATAAAACAAAAGATAGAGAAACGCGGTTTTCGGCGGAAAAAAAGCGAAGGAGTTGTGCTACAAGGTTGGGGATGGCAAAAATGAAAGGAACAAAAATGCTTTATGAAAAAAAAAATTGAAAAAAAGCAAAAAAAATATATATCGAAACCGGAGGCAAAAGTTGAGAAAAAAAAGTTTAAAAAAATAGAAACTCAATTCCTAATATGCCTTTCAGAAGTTTGACTTCAGTGGTGTGCTTATAAAGGTCAGGCACATATATTTTTTTATTATTATTTAGTCTTTAATATCCCTTTGCTGAAGTTTACACTTTTGTCGTCACTTTCGCTTAGTTGACTTCCGCTAATTGACTTTCGTCCAGTTGTCGTATTCGATACACTGACTGTTGGTCAATTGACTTTAAGTCAATTAACTTTCATCGACAGTCAACCAGCTGACGTGATTCCTACATTTCTCGACAAGAGAGATTGAAACTACGTCGGGAATTTCCTAGCATAGAGACTGTTTAGGTATCATCTCGATGTATTATTTTGATATGTTGTATCATAGTATTAATTTCTCACATTTTAATTATTATTAAGCGATACCCGACCACCAGTACTGTTATTGCATTAGTCTAGAATCTAGATTATTCTTCCAAATAAATTCCGTATCATCAGCAAAAAATCGGGACACAACGTACCTATCTGAGCTAAAAATTAATGCGAAATTAATGAACGGAAATAATCATTAGCATAGTAAACATCGCTGCTTTACGGTACAACCGGTGTCAGCTGTGCTTTATTACTGTAACAAAATCGCCGAACCATGATTTTTAACGTTATAAGGAATGATCTCATATTATTTTTATTTGAAACAATATGTTTCGAAATCAACGTATTATATTCAGGCGTTCCAGTCAAGATTGTCACACTATACAATAAATACCTACATAATAATATGTTGGTTATTCTTTAGTCGATTTATTTAAATAGCGTTATTTATACATCCATTAAAAGGTAATTTTCAAGATATGAGTTCTAATCATAGACATAGTAAGAGGAAATGTCTATGGTTTTAATCCAGGTCATGGATGTATTGATTGGTACGTCGAGTACCGTTCCATGGACCCTGCTCATAAGGATGGTACTGACGTAAGATCGGCCAAAGATATATTTATGTTGTTTTCTTCTGAACTCAGTCGTGCTATGTAATAGTATGATCATTCAAAGCGCTTTGAATTGAGTAGAAGTATGCCTGTCCCTAAGTTTGTTACCATAGACAAAGGCGATTAAGGCCTGTTTTCTCTCTATATATGGGTCTGTTTTTAGCGCCATTCTTCAGCCATGATCCGCAGTATTATGATGTAGTCAAGAAACGATAGATAAAAACGGGAACTTTAGAATCTGTTTTATCATTGTACATTTTTGAATGCATTTAAATATACTTAGTAAATTTTCTGGCAAATAATTCCAAATTTCGACCTTCTAAATTGTGAAGCTATTGCTTCTCCACATTTTAAGAAAATATTGGTCAATGCGAATCAGTTCTAAATATTTTGATTTTTGGTCTCATCAACATTCCTTTTTTTTTGCAGGAACGCTTATGGATGGATCACCACCCGACTCACCATCACACCCTGCAATCGCACCACCCTCACCCCAGGACCGATCTCGTGTGTCCGATGTCGCCCGAAAACGGCTTCGGCAAAGACCTGGACTCGCCCGGGTCCTCGGACTCGGAAGACCTGCACTACGGTCCTGGAATCGTGAATCGATTACGTAACAAGTATTTGAGCCTGGCATTGAGGGAAAGCAACGCGAGACCGACGATTTTGAGGAAAGCAACCAGTTTGGAGAATTTGTTGGACGATGACGGAGGGGACGAGGGAGACAAGGAGGATGTGAGGTTGTTTACAAGAAGGAATGTTGGGGGTAAGGATGGAGGTAAGTTGAAAGTCTAATTGTAAATACATGTGTCTTCAAAAGAAATTTTTAGTGATTTGTAAGATCCATATAGACCATTTGTAGACAATATCGAGTTGCACATCATGAGCATAAAAATATATTTTTTCTTGGTGATTGTTCATGAATGTAATCACAAAGGGAAGAATAATGTTAGTATTAGGTATAGTAAGGTGTAATTTTACGGCGGTTGGGCTTGTCGATAAATTCTGATTTTAACTCTAAAGATAAAATCCATTAATATGCAAGTGATTCAATTGTTGGCTTTAATATATATTGACTTATTTGTTGCAGGAAGCCGATACAGATCGTCCACCCGCCGTCAAGAAATGAAACGAGCTCGCTCAGTTGAGGTAATATCGCGAATCAATCATGAAGAAGAATTAACGATGACAACATCGGTCACCGCTAAAATCAACAATAGGCAGTCGCTACATGAGGACATGCTCATTCAGACTCACGAAGAAAAAGCGGTTTTAATTGAAAACACAAGGTAAGATCAAAATATGGTTTGTGGTGTTTGATGTACAGATATCTTTGATAGGGTATTAAAACCGTAAAGTACTTCCCTTGAAATAAGTCTGCAAGGATATTGGATTACGGTATAATTTTTCAGTATTTTCTGCTTTTAAAAGTTGCTGAAATAAACATCGAGCGGTTTTAAATCAGGCGATCTTACAGGTCATGCGTCCACTTATTATCGGAAAAGCGATAGGACGGACGGTGCTTCATCTTGTTTGAAGTTGAGCAGGTTTTCCTATAAAGAAAAATTACCAGAATATCAATTTTTGTCAACTTGAGCGTTTTTTTTTTTGTAGTTGTATCAGTTTAATACTTACAACTGCCAATGGTTCTCTAAATTTATTGTAAATGCTTTCATGATTTGACTATTGATATTTAAAGGCTTTAATTTCCAGAACCTACAAAAAGTCAGTTTCAATAGAAAACGGCACGGAAGATACCACCGATAAATATAGTAGGAGGATAAATAGGCCTAAAAGAATTGCGCCCTTACTAAACGAGAGAGAGAAGCCTCCTGTAGACGTGGTGAAACACGCTAAATTGATCTTTGAAAAAAGGCCCGAGACTCGAACTAAAAAACCTCATCACACTGGTAAGTAAAAGTAATATTTTTCATACGTTATCGTCGACAGAAAGGTGTTACAAATAAAATTCCTCAACATTGAGATAACGGAAACCGTAAAGAGATTCGGTTAGATTTGAGTAAAGTTGCCTATTTACGGAGTCAAAAATATGCCATCGAGAAATTCAAAATATTAAGTTTTTGATTTAAGAAGAATTTTTTTTATTGCTTGATTTTATACATTTATAGAAAAATAAACATATTTATCCTTCTTAAGGCACTTTTTATTGCCTACATATAACAGTGCTATCAGTTGGGCTCTGCGTGTTTCGTTTTTTAGATACCGTCAACCTCTCTTTAATTTTTAAAATTTCCTACCGCATGAGTTTGAGAAAATCCATTTTAATTAAATGCATTAAAATATATTCCTGCCCGAGTTTCTATTGATATATTTTTTTATTAATTTCTGCACAACACTTACAAATTATAATTTACTAATCCTAAGAAACTTATTATCTATTCTATGGTTTTAAAAACATTAAATTAAGCAGTAAAGATCTGCATTTAAAAAAATACATTATGTTCCTCACTTTTATAAGCACACAACTGAAGTGAAACTTCCGAAAGAGATATTAGGAATTGAGTTTTTTTTAAGCTTTTTTTTCTTAACTTTTGCCCCCGGTTTCGATCTTTTTTATTTTTTCTTCCGTTTTTTTTCAACTTTTTTTTCTCCGAATACCGTATTTCTCTTACTTTTTTGTTTATTATTTTTATTATACTTTTATTAACTTTTTTCTTTTTTTTCTTTTTATTAATTTTTTTTTCATATTTTATAATACTTTTATTAACTTTCCGAACAATCTTTTATTTTTTTTAATTAATTTCTTTTTCTTATTTTGTTTTATAATACTTTTTTTACCTTTCCGAATATTTTTTCACGTTTTTTTTTAATTTTTAAAAAATTTAGGTTTTTATAAAGCATTTTTTTCTTCCCATTTTTATCAGTTTTCGTCCAGGATCCCCATTTTCCCTCGGCTACATGTCCTGAAAATTTCAACCCTCTAGCTATACTGGAACATGCTTAATTAAAGGGGCGTTTCACTTTGATAAGCGTTTCATTTTTTATGACTTTATCCTTTATCTGGTGATGGCATCTAAATAACGAAACGTCGCATAAATTTATTTCGCAATATTCGGGGACTTTCAACCTTGACGTAGTGAGAGGGCTCAATATCCAGGGAGCTATGCTGGCGGTAGCGTAGCTACCAGTAGGCCCACCCATGCCGGAAAGGTCTCGAAGGATGAAGGTGAAGCTAATGAAAGTCTAAAATGGTCCTCCGAAATGGCTATGCTATGGGCCAGCGACCTATACATGGAAAAAAGACACTGCTACGAATCATTTACTATTGCCTCGGAACCGGACGCCGGACGGATGCGCGGAAAAATAGACCCAAGCTTCGGAAAAAGAACATTCTATTAGGAACGTGGGACGTACTAAGTTGGTACAGACCTGGAATCGCTACAAGAGCCATAAAACAATTACAACAACTGAAGATGGAGATAAGATGGACAGGTATTGGAACTATACAGATGGAAGACTCGTTAGTTGTGTGGTCTCGACATGAAAATACGCACGAATATGGATGTGGTTTTGTGATTAACAAGGAACTTAGATCGGCTGTTTTAAACTTTAAGTCAGTTAACGAGCATATTTGTACGCTCAGACTTAAAGGTAAATGGTTCAACTTGACTTTGTTCTCAGTCCACGCTCCAACAGAAGAAGCTGAGGAGGACAAAAAAGAAACGTTTTTTGACACTATACCAGAAATACAGAGAAGCTCCAAGCCATGACATGAAGATTATACTCGGGGACCTGAACGCCAAGATTATTTAAGACTGATAGCTGGTAACCAAAGTTGCATGAGGAAACCAATGATAATGGATAACACCTTATCAATTTTGCTTTAACTTGCAACATGATCGTGAAGACCACCCAATTTCAAAGGAAAAACATATATAAAGAAACCTGGGTGTCAAACGATGGAATAACTCGGAATCAGATAGAGCATGTGATAGACGGCCGACATTCTAGCAGCATCATTGATGCTCGAAGTATGAGAGGAGCAGATAGCGACTCTGACCATATGTTAGTTAGGGCTAAACTAAGAACGAGGCTCTCTACACAAGCAAAGGAGAAACACACCAAACTAAGGAAACTTTTAATAGAAAGAGAGCTCAAGCAAGAAGAACCTTAAGAGTAAAGAAAAGAACATATCTAAACAAACAGATTGAGAGGATGGAAATAGAGAGCAGACAGAACCAGTGCAGAAAGTTTTACAACGAGGTTAAACTACAGAGAAGAGGAACAAACATGAAAATAGTTGGTTTGAAGAAGGAAACGGGAGAATTACTTACAGCGGAGCAAGACATCATGAGAAGATGGAAAGAGTATTTTTAAAATTTGCTTAATACAAGCAACGAAGAAAATGAAGAAGTGGCGGAGCATCAAACAGCGGAACTAAAAATCAATATAATAACACTCCAAGAGGTCAAAGAAGCAATAAAAGCGCTGAAAAGTGGAAAAGCTCCAGGAAGTGATGGCATTGAAGCGGAACTAATTAAAAAGGGTGGGCCTGAACTACATGCCAAAATACACCAAATTGCAAAAATGACTTGGGAACAAGAGAAGATACCGGCTGAGTCGAGTGCATAAAAAAGGAGATAAAGAATCATGTAAAAATTATAGAGGTATTTCACTAATCAATGTTGCGTATAAAATATTATCCATTGTACTATTGAAAAGATTAACACCATTCACAGAAGAAATACTGGCAGGCTACCAATGCGGCTTTAGACCTGGCAGATCAACCATTGATCAGATATTCACCATCAGACAGATGTTCGAGAAATATTGGGAGTTTAACCAAGATGTGCACCAGATTTTCGTAGATTTTCAACAGGTAGAAGAAGAAGAATATTCACATTGAATCAATAACTCATTAAAATTTGTTATTATCCAGTTTTTTATTGGCACACACACTAAAGGGAGATCGTATGGCACTTGACGAGCGGTGTGTATATGTGCGAAGATGTTGATTGACACGGTTCTTGAATAGCTGTAGGTTGTAATTAGGGGCGAACAGAGGTCCTGAGAGTGCAGTTTAATAAGTGGATAAGTGATAGGAAAGTTTCTTAAAATTGTAAGTTTTATGCAAATAAATATAATTATACTCAATATTGCTAAAGCGTCCGAGTGGCTGGTGTCATATTAGTCCAGTCATTTAAGATCCAAATTTTATTATAAAATAATAAATGGTTAAAGGTTGGAATATAATTAAACCGAAAAACGTGATGCCAGTAAAAAAGTCCACTAACCAAGAAAGCAGCCCAAAAATATTGGTAAAGTGTATGAATTTCAAACAAATATTCTTATTTAGATGCTCTGGAATGAACTAAATCATACGTTTTAAATAACAATTAATTTTAATGTTATTACGTTGTTGCTGCTTAACAAACCTTTGGGCATTGTGCCCTAAAAGATAGTGTGTCACGCGTGTTTTGAACTTTATGGTTATAGTTTGAATTTTTCACTTCATCTCTATTTGATCCATATGATTAAACAAAGAGATACTGTAATTATCAGATGATTTATAAGCTGAGAAGTAGCGGTCTTTTACTTTTAAAACACGTGTAAACAAAGTAAAAATATGCATTTGGTAGGAATGCATATATTTCACTAACTATAGTTTCGCCAAATCGCCTGATAAATGAAAAATTATTATAATTTAAGCATAATCTAATAAAAAATTAAATTCTTGCAAATTTCTTAATCAAAGCTTTATTCCAAATAATTCCCAAAAATTTTGGAGACACAGTATAGAGGGTGTTATCTTAAGCTTCCTCTTCTCTTAAAATCCGTTCCAAAACCAGAGTACGGTAATCAAGCGTTTGAAATTTATTTCTAAACTTCTATGATGGTGGAAGTTTAGAAATAAATTTCAAACGCTTGATGCTCCGTAGCCTGGTTTTGCAACGGATTCTAAGAGAAGAGGAAGCTTAAGATAACACCCTTTATACTATGCCTGGAAAATTTTTGGGAATTATTGGGAACAAAGCTCAGCTTAGCTATTGTTATGAGGCGGCTAAAAGCTGTGTATGTAGGCCGTAAAAGTGCCTTAGGAAAAATTCACTTGACTTTTTGTAACTATAAAAAATAGAAAACAGTTGTCGGGTTTTATCTCAAAAACTAAAAATATTTTTTTCTCGACAGCATATATCATCGCGCTGCTTTGGCCCAATTTAACCGAATCTCTATCCCTTACTGTTTTTGAGCTCTATAGGCTGGAAAATCGAATTTGTAACACCCTGTAATTTTTTTCAAGATTAAAATAATCTAATTGAGTGTTAAGAGTTCAACTTTAAAGTATGCAAAGTTTGAGGTTATTGTTAGGAATATGCAAATGTAGGCATTCCTTGGATCATAATCGAACGTACTATTACCCCAGATAAACTCACACCAGATGCGAAAGGTCGGCAAATTCCTCGCTAGCCAACTTTAACCTTGACGTGGCGGTTATACGCGGCCTGCACCAAATAATCTGAGTATGATTATAGAATTGTTCTTCAAAATTAAAATAGTTGGTCTGCACCAATTAAATGAAAACGTGTTTTGTTGGTGGACTGGTTCAAGAAAAGTAAAAATTTGCAATAGCCATTCACTCTTTTTTCCCAACAGGCGGTCATGGAAATCTAGTGATATTATGGTTGCACTGACTGTTTTACAGAAATTCTCCTAAGACGCTTTAATGTATGCCGATTTAAGGTTATTTTTGTCAAGCAAAGTTTTCGATGTGAATAATATCTTTTTTGAGGCATTTCTATATACGGCTTGAATTTGGTTAAAGACTTTTTGGATTTACCTGAAAGAGTAGAGAGTGGGGGTGTTTAAATTGGCCGCAAGGACAAGGACATTTCTGTGTCAGTGTCAAAATGTATTTTTTGACACTCTCATAAGCAATTTTGCCAACCTATTTTAAGGGCGCACCGCCCGGGTGCTAACAAGGTTTTTTGCATCCTTTGTTATAAGAAAGTAGCCAAAGAAAATTTTATGCTTCAGACTAGGGTTCATATATGATTTTTTACGAAAACAGAATTCACATAAAAAAACACATTTAAAATGAAAAAGATTGTTTTAATTACTTATATATAGCTACATTTTAATATTATACAGGATGTTCAGTAAGGGTGGTCACCGGCCATATGTCGGAAACTATTTCTTCATTCCAGAAATTTTGAAAACAATGTTAATACTAAAAAAATCATAGTGGGCGTTAATTTTTATTTTTTTAATCTGCAATTTTGATGCAACGTACAATTTTTTAATATCTATATTTTAAAACAAATGTTAAAATCGTTAAAAAAAATATGTGCCCCACCCTTTTAAGTAAGCACACAACTGAAGTGAAATTTTTGAAAGAGATATTTGGAATTAATTAAAAAAAAAAATCTCAAATTTTGCCCCTGTTTCGACACTTTAAATTTTTTATTGCTTTTTTTCGTCGAAAACCGCGTTTCTCTAACTTTTTTTTCATTATTTTTTACGAGTTTTTTATTTCGTTTTATAATACTTTTATTAACTTTTCGAACAATTTTTTATTTTTTTTTCTTTTGATTTATTTTTTTTTTCATATTTGGTTTTGTAAGACTTTTATTAACTTTCCGAAATTTTTTTTACGTTTGTGTCAATGTTTTCCCATTTTTTCAAAAAATTTTGTTTTTTTTTTCATAAAGCATTTTGTTTTCTTACTTGCTATCCCCGACCTCGTAGCTTAACTCCTTCGCCTCTTTTTCGCCGAAAACCGCATTTAAAACTTTTTTTTCATAATTTTTTTTCTTATCTCGTTTAATACTCTTATTAACTTTCCGAACAATTTTTTACGTTTTTTTTTCAATATTGTCCCATTTTTTCCAAAATATTTGGGTATCCGGGGAGATGGGGATGGGGTATAATTTCCCCCCCCCCCGATCAGAGGCTTCGTTGCAGAAATATCGCCAAAACGCGTTTTTTTCCCAAAATCCCCCCTTAAGTTAGAGTCCCCGTCCCCCCATTTATTCAAAGGTAGTCCCCCATGAGGCGCACCATAAAAATTTAGCCACTGTAGCGCCTCCCGTTCTCACAAAATTAATTATTTTGGTTTTTTTTCTTCTCCCCTCTCCTCGTCCAGGATACTAATTTAGCCCGGCTACATGTCCTGAAAATTTTAGCCCTCTAGCCATACTGAAACATACTTAATTAAAGGGGCGTTTCACTTTGATAAGCGTTTCATTTTTTTCATTCGTACTGTAAATTCTCATTTAATATTTTGTTGTAGTGTCGGTCAACTGATATAGATTTGTAATAAAATAAATAAGTATCACTTACCCGACAAAATGACGATTTTTTGGATTAGGCCCTTCAGGCATTTCTGCTGTTTTTCGCTTAAGTCCAAGAAATATAGAGGGGATAGCAGTATTGTAGATGCGCTACAGGCCTTGTAGATACCTCAAAACATTGTTCGAAGTGATCTTCACATAATTTGTACTTAACATTACATTTATTCAAAAGATCTACTCTTCCAGCGGCTTGAAGCCAAGCCATAAACCTATAATCAAAAATTTACACAATATTAATGGAATTTGTTTTTATCGATAGCTTTGTTGCTATTTATAAACATTCCTCAGTAAAAAAGATTTAACTATAACATTGTATCTGCCAATTTTCAGACTTAATTGAATTTCGTACTTATTCGATTTTACAATATGCAATAATTTTGGAAATAAGTGTGCGGGAGTGTGCATTAAACAACATTTATACATATCGTTCAGGATCGCGGGGTAATTTAAATAATGATTCGCCACTGCTTCTAGTAGAACAGTTCAAATAAAGGCACTTATAACCAGGCATTTTTAACAAAAATTAAATAAAGATTAATTATTTTTCGAAACGCTCTCGGACTAAACAACAAGACTCGCGTTTAAAATCACACTAGTGCGTGCCCTGACTGTTTTGTAGGATGGCTGGCCATCCCAAGGAGGCGGAGCTTTAAACGAATTCTTGTTTCATGCGTTAGGCGAGCGCTTTCGCATCTGATGTGGGTTTATCTGGGCTATTACATTGCCCGTCTAAGGGGATGGGGTTGTTATTCCACAGGAAACTTCGGTAAACACGTATCTATTGAAATAAACTTTTGCATTATTTAGAATAAATATGTGAAAATATTAGGCCAAGCACCTTAATTATTACTCCTTAATCGAAGGTCGCAAAACAAGATTAATAGGTTCGCAGTGATTAATTCAAATTTTAGATCGATGGAGGGCAGGTTTTTACAGATTTAATATACCGTTGGAATGTATAACTTATTACACTTACACTTGTTTATAGTTACATAAAATGGTATGTCTTTCATAAGGGTTTATGCGTTAGAAAGAGCTAGAACGATTCCGACATATAAATTATCAATTGCGATACGGGATTGTTTTCAGGAGAGTAAAAGCTCTCGACAAATTCACATCCATATTTAAAAAAATAAACTTTATGATGGCGGCATGAAGAAAAAACGTCAGATCAAGAATCTGATAACGTTATTTGGTAAAGGACAAAAATGCCAATGATAAAGTAAATTCGATTTTATATTTCCGATTTTTCCGTGATATCTTCGAAAGTAGTCGAAATTTTCTATGCAGTGAGTAAACCCTGCTGCATCTTTTACGGTTTTCTATATCTAGATATCCCCATGCATATACTCGAATTTGTAATTATTAGGCAGGCAAATGTGATAGATTAGTAGAGTGTCGTGATGATTTTCTTATAATTTCAGGCGATGTTGCAGCTAAGGTTAACAATTTTAACAGCATGATCGTTAAAACTAAATTAGCTTCGAAACCTCGATGGAAATCTTTAAAACCCATAAAGCCAGTGCCAAATGGTAAAACTAGATGTACATCAATATACGTGTTTAAAAATAATTTACATAAAACATTGATTAATCCGTATTACTAACACTCATTCATAATTCGTTTAAAATAATTCTATAGTTTGTTTAGTGATAGACGCTTCTAATTGACAATAGCAAAGTAACAATTGGCCATTGGTGCACCTAGTTTTGTGCGTATAAGGTGTGGATATGTGTTTGTTGAAATAAGTTCCTTTGTCCATTTATGTTTGTCTTTTTTTGTCAATTTTTTTAAATTTTATATTTATTACCCGCCAGTTAATATGAATATTACAGAAAATTTGCATGTCTCGTTTTAGAACAGTCAACATCTATTGAGAAGCAATCCTTAACGGGACATACGTCAATATTATATTGATCCGTTTTATGGATTTGTTTCATTCTTCGTAAGTAATAATTTGGCCCTTTGGAGCACCCGATCATATTCCCAAATGAATAATACGTAAAATAACCAAATATTTTATTTATTTGTTGAAGTACACTGTTCTACAGGTGTATATCCATTTACAGAACAGGAAATTCAGACTATACATCCTACTGACATTATAATACTACAATACAAAAAAATGCCTTTTTATATCTTTCACATTGTAGTGGAAAATGTCTACATAACAATTAATATTATTGTATTCTTTGTACATACTATGTAAAGGCGATTTCTTCATAATATTAGTACGAGCAGTACTGAGATAGAATGAGTCGGTACATCTGAAGGCCATGCGCGGAACATTGAAATAATTGAATCTATGCAACAAATCTGGACAATGTATACTGTTGTTAATGATCTTATGCAATGTGACAACCAAGCAACACTTTCTGCTCACAATGAGACTAGGAAACCCGTGCCTTGAAAGCAAACTATCTTGAGATATCCCGATTGAGGGGTACACCTCATCCGCCCTATAACTCAGGTACTTATAAGAAAACGTCTCTGCACATATTTCAACCTGTCAATATGTATGACAGCCGAGGCATACTCCAGCTTAGACTTAATAAATGCATTGTTGAGAGTCCTGAAAGTCTTGACATCGCTAAAATCACGGCTGATTCTAATAATAAACCCATACATGCGGTTAGCAGAATCGATAACTTTGTCTAGGTGGAAATTGAAAGAAAGTGAGCAGCCGAATGTGACTCCAAGATCGGTAAACGTTTGGGGCCTCTCAAGAGAATGACCTTGTATATGATATCTATGCATAATAAGATCTTTTTTCAGCGAAAATAAGAGTACCTTACATTTTGCGACATTCAGCTGCAAGTTGTTTGCTGTATGTACACCAGTCAACGATGCGTGAAAGATTTGCTGCGAGCCTATCACAGTCCTCAGAGACATCCACTGCAGTATAGATTTTTAAGTCGTCTGCATATAGGAGAAAATTGGCATCTATGACAGCGATGTCATTCATATACCTGTTGAATAGCAAGGGACCCAAATTTGAACCCTGAGGAACACCAGACGTGGCCAGATATTCTACAGATCTAAATCCATTCAACTGCACATACTGATGAGTCCGATTAGTGAGGTACGACTGAATTAAAGTGAAGCCCGTCAGAGAGTCCAAAGCCTAATAGTTTTTGCAATAACATGCCATGATCCAATCGGTCAAATGCCTTTGTAAGGTCTGTGTATATGACATCCGTTTGGATTCTGCTGTCGATGTTTTCCGCATTTTCCTGAGTGATCACACATAGATTGGATACCGTTCAGCGGCCCTTCATGAAACCATGCTATCGAGGTGATATGGAATTTTTAACCTGATTATATATCCTTTGCTCCAATAATATTTCAAAAACTTTACAAAAGTTACATATGATGGAGATCTGTCTGTAACATTCTATCTCTGATCGTTTTCCTCACACACCTCTGATAACTTCCATACCTGTGGAAATGAACCTGATTTCAAGCAACAAGTACAGATTACCGCTAGGGACGGTATATGATTTACCAAAAAAGTCTGCGAAACCATTTAGTATATCGACTGGATGACCTAAGTCAGTGTCGCGATATGTCATTACACTAGGAATGCCGGTTGACGATCTCTTACTTTTAACAAACGTCCAAAATTTGCTACAATTGGCTGAAATTTCGGATTTCAAATTTTTAAGATGCAATGGCTATGTCTGCCTTGACCTTAGTCCTCAATCGCTTGAAGCTCTCGAGAGCTTGAATGTCCTTGGTTCTCTTATAATGACGCCAGAATTTTGACTTTTCACGTATTTGGCGAATGATACCCCTGCTAAACCAAGGTGGATATGCTGTATTGTTATGCCGGGAATACTTTGGGACACAAACGTCAAATATATCATACAATTTTCCATAGAGAAGTGACGACGCGTCTTCAGGATTAGCTCGCTCATCTAGGAAAGACCAATCAATATTAGCTAACAGCCCGTACATAGATTGAAAGTCAGCCCTTCGAAAATTATAGCAATTTATATAAGAAGGTCCAAGGTTATTTTTGTTAAACCGGCTTCCGATTTAGGACTATTGTAACCTCCAAAGAGGGATGATGTTTATCTTCTCCAACCAGAGGGTCCCATGACTTCTCAACAATGCACCAAGTCAAGAAGCGTATTGTGTTGGTTGAAAATGTAGTTTCTCTGGGTCAAGTCAAAAAAGTCTTTAAAGCTATTTAGAGTGGAAATTCTTGCCGTTTGACTATCACTGGCATATTCCGGAGTATTGAAGTCTCCCAATACAACAATTTTAGAGTCATACAGAAAGTGCAGTGATTCCAAAGCTTCAAAGAAACCACGAAACTCCTCAAAAGGAGTATCGGGCGGAATATAGAGGTTAATTAAATATATGGGTGATACATTCAAGACGATTTTGACTACTATAATGTCGATATATTGAAGTTGTGGAAAATTCCTAACGCTCAAATCAACCTGAGTTGACTGAAGTTTTTGGTGGACGCCAATCAAGACACCTCCCCCTGTCGTAATATTTCTCAAAAGAAAATTCCTATCCGCCCTGTAGACACTAAACGCCGGAACAAACAATTCATAATCCCATATCGATGAGTTAAGCCAAGTTTCTGAGAGAACAACAATCTCAAAACTACTTTTTGCTATAAAGTTGAAAACATCAGAGGTTTTCCACCTGAAACCACGTGTGTTTTGGTAAAAAATCGACAAGGAACCCCACATTCGATTGAAGATCCGGAGTCATTTACCAGGGCTGATCGAAAATTACTCTGTAATTGCTATTGTATCGTTTTAGGTTTAAGCTCACTTAATTTCCCGATGTAAACAGAACATTTTTCCCTGTCCCATACTGCATGATTGTTAGGAACATTTTTATTTAATTTAAGACAATTTGAGCATTTTTTCGTCTTGGACTTGCAATTTGAGATATCATGATCTTCACCACATACAGGACAGGACAGAGGATTTATGCATCTTTGAGAGGAGTGACCAAATTCGTTGCACTTAAAACTCTGAGAATATGGTTTGATTGCCTGAGATAAGTTGACTCCGAAGATTTTCAGGGGAAGTATTTGGAGTCATACCGACCACTCGGAGTTTGGATAGAATTGCTCCAACCTCTCTTATTTCATAGGTATCGGACATCATCTCCTGCACAATTGACATCAGTTTATTATTGTCCGCTTTGCTTCTACAGCCAATTAGAATTCCACCTCTTTCACCGTTCTGACATTTTCTAGCTGAATATTTTCATCAGAGGGATTGGCATTCCGCAAAATATCTGCGTTGGTAATAGTTGCCGGCTGGCTGCTATTTTTGGGATAAATCAGTATGGCAGGTTTAGATTTATCCTTTATGGCTTCTGCGTAGGTCGGATGATTTGCAATAGGTTCAGGTTCCGATAGCTTAGCCAGATTTGATTTAAATGATTTAACTTCATCCTTTAACGAACATAATGCCTCATTCAGTTTAGTTTCGACTAGATCATGGATCCCAGCATGATTAACCAAGATGGAGTTCTTGTTGCAGTCAGAACACTTCCAGCACAGCCCCGGTATTGATTTCAGCAGGCGTTGGTACCTTTCGCCATACAGATAGCATGGAATTCATCAAAATTGTCGCTCACAACATTCGACTTGATAATTTAACTCAAGTTGAACAGGCAAAGATTGGCATTTCCTTTTAGAAGTATCACCTATTCCATTCCTTTCATCTTTCTCTATTATGATACGTGCACTGAAGTTGATGTTAAGTGAATAGGAATTTATCTAAAGTAGTGGGTTGGTAGTAACAAAATGGCAACACTGGATGCAAGTCGGGGGCCGACAGATGGGTGGCGTTAAGTGAGCTTGCAAAGGCATCAAGAAAGTGGACTCCGGAAGTGCAGCAAGTCCAGCAAATAGGAGTACGGCTGAGGCATGGATTGGTTACAAGTCTGCGTAGATTTTAATCGAAATAGTTATTTTTCTGTTAAAGTGAAATATCATATTCAGGGTTTTTATTGCGATCTGTAAACTTCAGGGTAAGTCGAGACCTTCCGCATCTTGAGTTTTCAATGGATTATCACCCTACACTAAAGGGTTTAAGAACAAGACACAGTTTCAAGTCCAGTCACATTCCTATTAGGGCTAAGGCTCCTCATATTTTGTAAAATTGGCCCCGTTACGGAGGTCCCATTCTATACCAAAAATGAAACAAATCCGTCGCGGAATAACTAAACTAAAGTAGTAAATCGTATGATTTATTTGAGTTTTCGGCTGCACTATAGACATTTAAGAGGGAAATCTGGAAATTATTGGACCCAACGAATTCCTCACTTGAATCTGTTGTTCTAATTAATTAGTAAGTAATTTTCACTGAATACTCAACTATTTTGTCTTTTAGGCGACGTTGCAGCCAAAGTAGATAGTTTCAATGACATCATAGTCAAAACGAAAGTGGCGTTAAAGTCCACGAAGCCAACGATAAAAAACTCAAAACCAGTACTAAGTGATAAATATAAAAGTAATACTCATCATCACGTTAGGCCAGTGGCCAAACCAGTAATTTTAAGTGCAGAAATAATTGCGAAGCCGACAAGTTTGGAACTCAGGTCGCCCAAGAAGGAGAAGAATGGGTTTAATAGTTTGCCTAGTCCGATTCCCGATGTTTCAAGGTAAATATTGGTATACATAGATATGTTAATATTATTTATTAAATAGGATCTAAATAATATGACGGTAAATAGGCAATTTAATAAAGCCGTATGATTAACTTTGTCAAAACCTGTACATAGATCTGAGGACAACAATGTTTTGTCATAAGCTACATCAATTTTTGTGTCCTTTGAGCAAGTGATTTGATTCTAAAAAATTTGTTAGTTTAATAAAAAAAAAATCTAAAATTGTTGTGCATATTGACAGCACAGAAAATTGCAGTCAGTTTTGTTCATAACGAACTGTTTTTTACATGTGTTACGAGATCTGTGAATATCAGCTGGCCATGCTGCTGCAGTTTCCTTGTTTGTCGTCCACGACCCATTCACGGAGAATTGTTGAACAGGGAACACCTGGATGTATCAGTTTTTATTAGTTTTTGTTCTACAAATACTAACATTTCTGTATCGAAGTTACCTGTTCACTTTCAAAAACAATGAACCATAATATTTAAAAGGTTGCAGTTGCTAGGTTAGCTTATCCGAATTATTTCTTATAGGGTCGACATAAAACACCAGGACGGAAACGATCCGAGACACCACCCATTGAATTCATTAAGCGAAACTCCAGATTTAATTTTAACGTCAAGTCCGATACCAAAAATTTCCTCTCCGACTTACAGGAAAAGAAGCACCGAAAATTTTATAAGGGAAGAACGAAACCGTTCCCTGTTAGGTCATACAGAGGCCACGAATAAGTTAGTCTTTTTATTTGTTTATTTATAAATTCAATAGATTTGATTTTGAACGAAAAAGTCCAATGATGATGTAACTATTAGTAGGAAAGCTAGCACTATTAATACAAAATCTTTGGTCCTTAAAAATGATAATATCTGATGTCTTATAATTATAAATAGTATAAAAACTCACAGTTAAAGACTCGTATAAGACTTTGGATACGGAAATAGCTTTCCATATTGCCGTTTTTAACGACACAATTGAGTCGTTATCGATGATTTTTTAATTTTTAGATTCGTAAGCCCAATTCACAGCCCTACGAAAGCTCCATACACTAAGCCTACTTCACTAAATTTCAACAGAGAGGAACTAAATGCGCTCGGCATCAAAATGATATCCCCAATATCACAAAACAACATCACCAAAAGCTCAGCTACATCAATTTTTAACTTCATAAACGATCCAGTGGATCAAAGGCATCTACCTTTAGCGAAGAGGAATAGTTTCGAGCAGAAAAGCCCCGTATACGATCAGCCCAAAAAGGAAATTAACGGTTTTAACAGTGAAAATAAAATCAAAACGAGCTTATCTGCGTTTGAACTGGAGAAGAACTTGAGAAACGCAGCTAAATCGGAGGTAGATAGTGGCGATAAAGTAGTAGCAGCTATATATGTTGAAGAGACAGTTAAGCACACATTTACATCAGGGGGTAGATGTGAAGAAGGCGTCGAAATATATGAGAAGAAATCACGGAAACCAGTGGACTTAGCCCCAAGTCAAAGTAAAAAATCTGAAAAAATCATTCAAGACTCTGTAGGGACGAAACCTATCGATGCCGATAAAAGTTGGCAAAACGTCGGTCACATTGTGGAAAAAACTAGTACTATTTTCGAGAACCTTAGCAAAGCAAGTTCGTTCGAACCTGTTTACAAAATTAATAAGGCAGTTAGTGAACCATCGGGTAGTGTAGAACAACCGCGACACATAGAAGAGACGTTGGAAGATAAAAACAAGCCATCGGTCGTTTTAGAACCCGAAATTATCGCGGACGAAAGTGCCAGCAAAAACATTGTCAATATTGCGAACGTAGTCGATATCGCGAAAAACCTGGACAAAGTCGAGAAGATCGACCGCATCGTGTTAAAGCCAGTACAAAGTAAAAGTGCCAGTGACAAAATTAGTGTAGTGGACTCGGTATGTAGTGAGGAGAAACCAATGAAAATCGCGTTGCCAAGGAAACCGAAATCGAGGCCAGACGAATCGACGATTGCAGTATTCAACTTTACGTCAAGGAAAGATGTTCCTGATTATATATCGAACGATACTAGTCGGACGCCCAGCAGACCAGTAATTCCTAAGGTAAGTTATGACCTGTACTATATTTAGCTGAAAGAGAAATGTCTGAAGCTTTACCTGATCATTTTGCGTGAAAAAGAGGCTCCAAGATTAAATAATTTCTTTGGATACTGAAAAATTAGTATTTTTCTTATGGATAAATAAACGAGCATTTATTCTAACATATATGAGCAAAAATCTCAAATTATTCGCTTTGTTTTTACACATGCTAGAAAAACAAAGAAAATTACATACAAACATATCCTATATTGACACCATCGACATGAAAATCTAATGCCGCGTTACGCCTGAATATAGGTAACCACTTATTTGAAATAGGTTGCCTATATCCTGCGCATGGTTATGATGTCATGGTTTTTTCTGCTGTATATCACATTGATAGTACGTGTGCAAATCGCTCTGCTTTCATACGGTTTTTTTTTTCACTTCTAAACTTAGAATTATTTAGCGAACACTTGCATAGTTGTGCTGTTAGATTTTACTACTTGTGTTGTGTTTTCTGCGTTTTTATGCCTAAGTTGTCTGAAACAATCCACAAATTCCGTGAGCCAAGGAATTTAAGAAGCATAAAACGCAACGTTAAACTGATAAACATCATCAACTTATAGTGCGTTTCAACTGGAAGTGCAGTTGAATATCATTAAATTCGCTGAATATAAAATCCATTTCACCTAGTGGTGTCAGTTATCCACTATGTCGTGTTCTTGTTGCAAAAACGATCTTACTGATAAAGAAGTCAAGTATAATTTCTGCGATGCTACTCACTGCATGTCATGCTCCCGGTTCTCAACCTCAGAAGCTCAGGTGATCCAAATGAAGACTAAAGTTATACTGTATGCTTGTCAAAACTGCTCTGATGGAATAAAAAATTCCGGCAAAAGGATCATCAGGTAAACTTACGACTGAACTGCTGAAGGCGTTTGACTCACATAGAGCTGTCTTAAGAAAATTTCTCAAAAGATGGACAATCTCAATGCTTCTCTCCAAAACAAAATGACAGAACTCCAATCCAGCTTCACAGTAAATGAATCCATCATTAAAACTGAAATGAAGGAATTAACTAAAAACATCGGCATATTAAAGGAAGAGGTTAACAAGCTCGAAACATCAAATAAAAATGCTCTGAAACTAAAACAACTAAACAATTCCCCTCAAAATAAATCACAGTCTCGTCCTAGCGCCAAACCAACTAATATGTCCGCCCATGAATGTGGGGCACAGTGAAGATCCTACACCACCGTAAAACAGTAATATGGTAAACCTTACACCAGGTACCACCCTTTCCCAGCGCAACAGTAGAGATCCTTTAATACTGGGTATTGGTTCGATGGAAGGTTCCTCATCTTTTTCGGCTGGCGAGAGACGTCAATGGCTGTACCTTGGAAGAGGCGACCCTGCTACTACCGAAAACCAAGTAACTGAATATATGGAGAAACAACTCGAAATTGCAATCGTCAAATGCTTCGTACTGGACAAAGAATGAGAAGATCGGTGTCAAGGAATCCTTAATAAAAGGTTTATTAGAACCCAACCTCTGGCCTGCGGGAACAGCAGTAAAGGAATTTCGCCCTTGTCGTCCTCGAGCATCCACGCAAGCAGCAAATTTTCAGCAACAGGGCGCAGGAGGTCATCATCACTAACAAATAGCGCTACCTTAGTGTATCAAAACGTTAAAGGCCTCAGGACTAAACTTAAAGACTTTCTTTGCTCAGCACTCACTGCACAATATTCTATCATCGCTGTTATAGAAACCTGGCTCGACCCCGCTATAAATGTTGCTGAATTTCTTGACTCCAGCTATGCAAATTATAGAACTGACCGCAATAACAGTAGCAGTACTAAAAATCGTGGCGGTGGTGTACTGATTGCTGTTAATAACATTAATAACCCATCAGTGGAAGAAATATGGATCTCTGTAAAGATCGGCAAGGATACCTATTCCATTGGCTGTGTTTACTTCCCCCCTACAATGGACATATCTGTTTATGAGAATCATATATTATCAGTGACAAATGTCTGTGACTTATCGGACAATATTCTAGTCATGGGTGACTATAACCTGTCCAACATCACATGGTCAGCGGGTGTGGATCAGCCAGGACTTTTGCCAAATAATGCTACTTCTTCTAGAGAAACTCTAATACTTTTACGTTTTTGGGGCTGTCTCAGTTCAATGGGGTGTTTAATGATCACGACACAATCCTTGACCTCTGTTTTGCCAACTTTGGCCTTACTTCAATTAAAAAATGTGATGGATTGGTAGATCGTGATCCCTATCACCCAGTACTTGAGCTGTCAATTAACTATAATAGAATGGTATATTTAAACTAGGCTGATCATTTTTATTACGATTTCAAAAATGCAGATTTTGACGCTATAAACAACTACTTTCTATTGTACAATTGGCACTCAGTGTTAGATAATAATCTTTATGACACTGTTGATAACTTTTATGACATTGTATTTCACTGTTTAGATATGTTTGTACCAAACAGATCAAATTCGAATCACATATTTCCCGCCTTGTTCCCACTCACACTTAAGCAACTTATAACACGCCAAAAAAATGACCCACAGGAAGTACAAGCAATCAAACACCGACGCTGATTATAATGCATTTATTCTGTTGAGAAATGAATGCAAATCTCTAACTCGAGTATATTACAATACTTATGTCACCAATTCGGAAGATGCTATAACTAATAATGTTCAGTTCTTTTGGAAATATATCCGATCGCAATCTAATCATGGTGCTGTTCCAAAAGAGATGTTCCTTGAAGGGTGACAGCGCTGATAACGGCCACGATATTGCCAATCTCTTTGCTCGTTATTTTTCGTCAGTTTACAACCACATCGATAACAATATTGCTGGTGTAGATTCTCCTGAAGGGTCTGTATCGATTTCTAACGTTGTCATAAAACCTACGGAGGTGGAAACAGCTCTTACCAGCCTTGACGTTAATAAGGGTGCAGGCCCTGATAACATAGCATCCTGTTCCCATTCTCTATATCTCCCCCTGTACTACATCTTTTCGAAATCTCTAGGCTCTGGAATATTTCCTGACAGGTGGAAATTGTCACACATTCATCCTATCTTTAAATCAGGTAATAAAAACGAAGTTAAAAATTATAGATCAATCTGCATCCTCTCAGCTATTCCCAAGCTCTTCGAGCACTGGGTTGAGAAAGTCCTTAAGGCTGTTTTTGAGCCAATTATCGTCAATCATCAGCATGGTTTCATCTCAGACCGGTCTGTAGAAACGAACCTATTCCTATTCTCAGACTACCTTAATAGTTCATTCAGCAACAGCCTTGAATGCCACGCAATTTATATCATGCCGTTTTAATTTCCAAACTTTCCAGACTTGGATTGTCTGGTCAGGTGCTAGCATGGATATCATACCTGAATGAAAGGGTACCGCGGGGCTTCCATTCGGAACCATTTTATGCAACATCGGTAGTCCCCCAAGGCTCTCACTTAGACCCCTTTTATTTAATTTATTTATTAATTATCTTGCCCCCCTGCTGTTTGCTGATGACTTAAAACTCTTTAGACAGGTCTCATCTGCACTTGACAGGTCAACTCTCCAGAACGACATTGACATAATCTCTTCTTGGTGTGACAGTAATGGAATGTCACTGAATACTGATAAATGTCAGTTTATAAGATTTAGTAGATTAATGAGTACAGCCCCCGTTTATTATCCCATGAATGGTGTTCCTCTTGTGGAGGTCTCGGTGGTGAAAGATCTTGGAGTCCTTTTAGATAGCATACTTTCATTCTCACATCACTTCGAGAGCATCATTGGTAGGGCGAATAGAGTGCTGGGATTTATAAAAAAGATCGTGTAAAGACACTACAAATATTAATGTGTGTTAAAGTTGTTATATATTTCCTTTGTCAGGTCAATTTTGGAGTTTTCAAACATAGTTTGGCCACCATATTATCATATTCACATTAATAGACTTGAACATATTCAACATAAATTCATTAAGTTCTCTACATACCATTTGTTCCGCTCAGGAATCAACTTAAATGATAACCAGACTATGACCTACCTTAATCTAAGTACACTTGCTTGTAGAAGGGAGTACTACGACGTTTGCTTTTTTTACAAAGTAATTAATAATATCATCAAAAGTCCAGACTGTCTGGGCCTGTTTTCATTTCATGTCCCGATATATCAAACTCGTATTCACTCCCTCCTGCTTGTCCCTCATTGTCGTACATGGTATTTGCTCTACAGCCCTACAAATAGGGTCTCAACCACGGTCAATAATTATTGTGACAGCCTAGACTTAGTTGGTGCCTCCCTAGACACCTTCAAATCCTCTGCTAGAAGAGTTATTCTAGGTTAAGATTCTGTATACTGTAATATTATACTTGCAAATGTTGATAACGTTAATAAATAAATGTCACAGCCGCTTGCACATTTCCGTCCCATTTGCCGAGATTGATCCTCAAACCGCACTGCCATTCCTATATTTAAAAAGGGAGATGAAGATACGATATCAAATTATAGACCTATTTCCCTGTTGCCAATATCCTCCAAGATATTTGAAAGATGCCTTGCCCGGAGAATTTCCAGTTACTTCGAGTCAAATAAACTCTTTTCAAATTCACAGTTTGACTTTCGGAGAGGTTTGAGTACTGCAAGGGGTATCCTTGATCTCGAAACATATATTCAGGCCTCTTTTGAGCAGGGAAGCTATGTTTCATCCAACTTCAGTGACCTGAGCAAAGCCTTCGACTGTGTGTCGAAGGCTTTGTCGTGAAATTCACATTCCTAAACTGAGCAACTAGAACATTTCAGATTCAAGTATTGCTTTGATAAAGGACTACCTTTTAAACCGCTACCAAAAGGTGAGAATAGGACAGGTGGAATCAGAGGCTTGCGCATTGGAGTTCCTCAGGGTTCAGTCTTGGGCCCTTTATTATTTTTAATATATAGCAGTCATGCTCATTAGCGCACTTCACTCTTTTTGCTGATGACACAACAATGTCAAACTGCAACAAAGATATTGCAACAGCAGTGGGAGCTTCAGTGGATTCACTGTCGAGGGCAGAGCAATGGTTTCTCGCAAATCGATTATTTCTAAATGCAATAAAAACGCAATCCTTAATTTTTTCTACCAGAAGGATTCCTGATGACCGGGATAACCCTACAGGGGTTAGATGTCTTGGTATTCTGCTCGATCCTGGGCTTCTGTGGGATAAGCATACTAACTCTTTGAAGGGGAATCTTTGCTCAAATATCTTCCTGCTTCGTGGACTGGCATCATGTGTTTCACGTTTCACATTCAGTATTAAAACAGGCATACTTCTCACTCTGTCATGCTCACATAGCCTACTACTCCATTATTGCTTGGGCTCATAGTGCAGGCGCAAATGATATATTTAGATTACAGATAAGAGCCATTCGCATTTTTGCAGTTATTCCCTACAGCAGATTGCAGACAGGCATTTGTAAAGCTTAACATATTTACACTTCCTTCCCAATTTATATTTGACAGATTCTTATCTATGTTAAATGTAACTTGCATATATTTCGGGCTCATGATGAGATCCATAACTTTAACACGAGGAACAAAGTAGATCTTGTTCACAATTTCCATAAACTCGAAAGGTGTTGAGATGGATCCTTATGCCTGTCAGTACACTTCTTCAATAAATTGCCCCTAGCAATCAGACAACTGCCCATGTGTCAATTTAAAATTAAAATAAAAAAAATTTCTTCTGGCTGGTGCCTTCTATACCCATGGAGTCACTTGTCATGATGTCTTAATACCTTTGACGTATTATTGTGTTAATGTAGATTCATGATCTTGATTGTAAAGCTATTGTGAATTTAGTATAATTATTTATTTCTCATGAACAGTGTTTTAAAAATGTGTGTGCATGTAATGATTATTGTTAGTGTCTTATTGATTGTAAATTTCGACTATTTTATCTTTATACTGACTTGTGTAGATACTTTGTGTATCTTAACATGAATAGATTGAATTGAATTGAATTAAATTAAATACCGCCGCGTAAGATGTTTACACATTCAAATTTATGTTGTTGATATTACACAGGAGAAATTCAGATTCTGAATAAAAGACATTTTGTATAAAGGAATTTTGTAAGCTTTTTAAAAAATGTTCAGTTGAAGCCCTTTGATATGAGGAAGTTTGTTCAAAATCTTGACACCAATAAATTCAGGTCTAGACTGGCTCTTCTTCAGACGACAGAAGGCTGCTCTAATGTCATTCCCGTGACAAATCGGATGGTCATGTAGGTGATGATGCGTTGCAGAGCTCAACCCACTTTCCCTAACGTAGACGAGGCACTCATAAATGTACGCTGCTGGAATAGTCGGGATCTTAAGAAAGATTTTGAAAAGCCTCTCTGTAGTCTTCCCTATAATGTAAGCCAGCCAAAATTCCAATCGCCCTCTTTTGAAGAGCATAATCTGCATAAACAGTGGTGGCTGAGCCTGCCCTTCCCCACGCTATAATGCCATAAATCATAATCGAATGAAAAAGTGCATGGTAGGAAGTTTTTATAGTGTGGTCAGGTTTCTTAGCAAGAACGCTGTACTTCTGAGCCTCCTACAGACATTCTCAGTGTGGACATCCCATTTCAACTTCAGATCCAGATAGATTCCAGGAAATTTGGCAGACTCCGAATCTCACTGCGAGGTACCTCCCGGAGAGCAAAAATATATTTTGTGTTGTATCAGGGTTCAAAGATAATTTATTTATATCGAACCAGGCCTTGGCTCTCAACTGTGCCTCCGATGCCTTCTGTGCTGCTACTTCAAGCACCCTATCACGAATTTTAGTGGTGGTGTCATCGGCAAATTGAGTGTATTCTGACTCAGGCTCACACAAGGGGAGGTCATTGACA
>MU188235.1:50885-65269 GCA_016904865.1 Pissodes strobi | reverse complement strand
GATGTTTCGACGCTATAGTTAAGGAAATTGAACCTTACAAGAAAAAAACAAAAATAGATCCCTCTTTTGCAATTCCCTGTGGTAATGAGCTTTCAAGGACACCTAACGATTTCATTAGGTGGAGGCATTTGGATTTGGCTTGGCTACTATCACATAAGATGGAGATCCCTGAGGTCCCCATGTGGGTGGGCTATAATAGCCAAATATTAGAAGACAATTCTCCACTGCAGAGGGTTTCCTATTTGCCTCCGGTAAATAGCTCCCCCACAGATAATTCCGTAGTTCACCAAACTCTAAAAATGGCTCAACAAATAGCTAATGAGTGCAAATCGCAATATATGCAAGTGACCTATGATTTAGCTATAGCGAGGATAGCGTATGGAATTCAGTGCCAAGAAGCACCGACATTTGACAATATTTTTATCCATCTTGGTGGGTTCCATATCAATATGGCCTACTTCAAGGCTGTAGGTAGCTTTATTGCCGATTGTGGTATCACAAATATTATGGTTGATAGCGAAATTTTAGCTAATGGATCCATTACCGGTTTTATAATAGGGAAAAACTATAATAGATGTAAAAGATTACATCCTCTACTAGCCCTGGCCCTTCAAAAATTACATTTTGATTCCTTCGTCGACTGTGAGAATATCGTCATTGAAGGATCCGTTGCAGCTTATTTACTTAAATTTAAGAACAATCGTTCTACCACTCCTAAAATAGAAGACGCCGAGACAATAAAATTATTGCAAAAATATGAATAGTACACCCAGCATTAGAAGGGAATCATGGAGCAACCGCACAGTTTTATGCTCTTTACATTAAATTTGTCAATTATTACCACATCCTCAACAGGAGTGTTAGAACCGGAAATCTGAACATGTATATTTATGTACTTGCTAAAATTGCTGCATTGTTCTTTGCGTTTAATCAACAAAATTATGCTCGCTGGTTGGTATAATATATAAGTAAACTTTGGAACATTGACGATACCCACCCAGGACTACGGTTATTATTGGAAGAAGGTTCTTTCGGTGTAAGACGAACGGGTAAATCGTTTTCCAGAATTCCAGTGGACCTAACGTTGGAACAAACGATTAATGGCGAAGCAGCACGCAGATTGACTGGAATAATTCATTTGACGAATTCTCTTTCTGCCCGACAACGCTGGGCAATAAGTCACAGTGCAAGAGGTCTAATAATTTCACATGTTTTCAGAAAGGCCAGGTTGGACACGAGCCATGACATCGCCTCCGAATTGAAAAGTTGTCGCATAAAAAAAAGTCATCAGCAACTTAGGACCCTCTGCAGCAATTTAGAAGAGCACATAAACCCATTCAGTCCTTCATTAGATGGAGATAAATTATATAATATTACAACAGGGGAAAATGCCCCCAAAAACGTTTTTGATTTTCTTGTAAATGTTGAATCACAAGGGCAAACACTGAGAGACACTTTCATCTCAGATGTAAATGAAAGATCATCACGGTTTAACGAGCCGATTAAGAAAAATGCTGTGGCTACTTTCAGCAGCATCAAGAAAGTAACAAAAGTCAGAATTGGCAACAAAGATCAGGAACTGCGGCAACAACGTGATTTGTTTGGGCGACTCCTCGCACTGTCATTGGAAAACAAAGTGAACATTGACAAAGTTCTATGTTACCCTATAACGCCAATGCCGCTTTCTCTTTGTCATATCGATGGGACAATTAATAAAACAGATAAGCCTACGCTAATGAAAAGTCTTGAGAAAAACATCACAAGTACACAACCAGAATGGGAAGATGTCCTTATAGTGGATGGATTTTTCTTTCTGCATACTTTGAAAGCCCTTCCCCGCACATTTGGTGATGTTGCGAAACACATACTGCAAATTCTGGTAAAAAATATTGCTAAACGTATAGATGTGGTATTTGATCGGTACTTCTGTCCCTCAATCAAAGATACTGAGCATGTATTACGTGACAATTCACAAGCACAGGATTTTCATATTTCAGGATCTAAACAAGTTAGGCCTTCTGATATGTCGAAGGCTCTTAAAAATATAAAATTTAAAGAAGCCTTAGTGAAATTTTTAATACAATACTGGACAGAACCGGAAATTGCATTAATTATGGGTGACAAAACTATAAATGTGAATTTTGACCTTTGCTATCAATATAAAGTTGAAAATCGTACTGTTAAACAGACAATTAATGAAGAACTTACATGTATGGGGCACGAGGAAGCTGATACCAAAATTATATACCATGTATGCCAGATGGATGAGCCGGTTACTGTTACAATTAGATGTTGTGACACGGACATCTTAATTATAATGTTGGGAAATATGGAGTGTCTGAAGGCGGCAACAAAAATTTGGATGGATGTCGGTACAGGAAATTATTGCCGTTATATCAATGTATCTGCATTATATGAAAAGTTGGGATCATCATTGACTAAATCGCTGCCCGGATTTCATGCGATGACGGGCTGCGATTATAATCCTGCATTCTATAGAAAGGGCAAGAGAAATCCGTTGACCATCCTCAGTAATTCTAAACGGTACCAGCAGGCTTTTACCAATTTAGGAACGCCCAATTGCGATGATGAAAACGTATTCAACATACTGGAGGAGTACACATGTCGGTTATATAAAGAAAAAGCAATCAGTGATGTTAATTCAGCGCGGTTAAATAGTTTCACAAAAACCTACAAATTTAAAGATGCTGAAAAGCAGAAAACTTTCAACATCAATGTGACCAATTATGATGCTTGCAATTTACCGCCTTGCAAGTCAGAACTTCAACAACATCTCTTACGAAGCAAGTATATTGCACAAATCTGGGCCAACGCTCATTCTCCAAATCCTAGAAATTCCGCGCCGACAGATTTCGGATGGCTTGACGAAGAAGGCAAATTGGGTTTTACCTGGTTCAGCGGTGACCAACTACCCGAATTGAATGATGTTATACTGCAGGACCCAACTTCAGAATCGCCATCTACAAAAGGTATATTGTTCATCATTTACAGATTTTATAACAGCAAGCGATTTATAATGAGTATACATAACAGCAAATGCATTTCTCTATACAAGTCATAATTATTGTTAAGAGTGATTGAAATGAGTTAAAAATGATTTGATGTTAAATGTTACGTTTAACATTTGATCCAATAAATAATGCTTTTGGTAAGCAAACGGATTTTTCTTACCACTGTTAATAATAATTATGACTTCCATATGGAGACTACATTTACGGTTTTGTCTTATCAGTTGTTATAAACATGCATACTTATTTTGCAGATAACTCAGATGTCTCCAATAGTGAATGGGAGACCGATTCGGAAGAAGATGATGATTTGAAAGGTTCCGAAGACGAAGATTCCGATTAGTTATGTTTTGCTAATTATTGTGTAAATAAGTAATAATGTATTTTTTTTCATTGTCATTCAGATTAAACGTTTATTACAAAATAAGAAATGTTATATTAATAATGAAATCATCAATTCAGACACACATGCATGCCCACACACATGCCCTAGAATGGTTGGTCATATACACACCACACAGAGTCATATACACATACATGCACCCACCTTACATGTAACCATCTGAACATAAACACAGGCATACACAAAATACGAAGACAATGAAACCAAACCTAAAACACTGACAAGCACACCCATATGCAGATAACACATATTTACACCTTTGGGTTTCGTCTTTACGGGACTCATCAGTATAGCGAAGATATATAGAACTAAGATAATAGAACCTAAGTAATTTCATAGTCACATAAGGAGCACCCACACACATTCGCACACACACATCCACATGAATGGGGGTATCTACTTCAATAGAATTGCAGTTCTGCCCACCTTTCACAACAAGAAGTACTTCCCCTTACAGTAAAAAATTCTGTTGGTTACCTATAACCACAACTTATTCACTACCAGCTACTCATCTTGCGGCGGCATCCTTTGATTTGGGAACGTCAAGTGCAAATTTTAGAAGAAGACCATGACTTAATATTGTTTTAACCGTCTGGGCATCTGAATAATACTTTTGACAGTTCGTTTAATTTAAAATATGCTTTTTTATCGTCTAAAATACGTTTAAAAACGATTTTAAATGGCAAAATTGTATAAAAATCCGAATTTTCCGGACTTCATAGAGCGATAGCCGTGGCTTCGGACGAATTTTGGATTTTGAAGCGAAAATTAATTTTAAATTCAGTTCGCTCCGTGTCATTACATTGCCTTGAAAGATCACGAGGCTGTCGAACTGAATCGCTCAGGGCAATGCCAGGTAGACGCAGTGCCCGACACTCCAACTATCCGATTTCGGTAGAGTTGACTAGCTGGTAGTGAATAAGCTGTGCTATAACTTGAAGAGGGCCCAGAATCAGGTCAATTATTCTACTCCCTTCCGCCCCGATCCATCGTACGGATGCCATACCGTCCTTTTTTTAATCTAATCATACCTACCTCACTATAATATATCACCGAATTAAGCGAAATCTAACATTAAACACAATTTTCAATGTTTCCTGCTCAATTATGGTCAACAAAAGTTTGTCTGATTAGCAGCATGCACCGGTTAATGTGTCTGATATTAGCATTTTTGTGATGCAGAATCGTCTTTCTGCCATATATAGCTGATTTCAGACAAATAGTGATAAGTTTCCCGTCCCCAAAATTTTGACATGTTATGCACTCTCAAAAAATTAAACGCACAAGTACATATTTCTGAAAATGGTTTTTTAAGTATGAACTCACCACAATTAACGAAAGGTAATAGTTTTCAGACAGATAGCAAAAAGTTTTTTTTCTTTTGTCATTTTTATATATTTTTTAAATTCCCCTATGTGCCTGCACCACTATTTTTTTCTGATATTCATAAAAACATATTACTTACACTCTTATTTAATAGAATATCGAAAAGCAGACAGTTTGCTATGAGTTTTTAGGGTCCGAATTTATAACAACTTTAAAAATTAATTACAGACATAAGCACCGCGCAAAATGTCTGAAAATAACAGTTTTCGAATCAAAATAATAAAATTACCAAAGCCACAAAGAAGTTTGCGGATAGCGATTGTCGAAAAATCTTGGTCGTGGCCTCCCGTACTATAAGGTATTCTTCAAATATTTACTATGACAACGATTGTTAATACAATGGTAGTAGTTATGCTCTATATTGTTGTGGAGTATTCATGTCTATCTGACAAATTATTGCCTGTTACCAACGCTGTTACTCTATTTCATTTGTACGCTTTTTGGAGGATAAAGTGACTTCGGCTCTGAACCCAGATTGTAAACAGCATAAGTGCTAGTTTAGTGATCCCAATAAAGATGAAATCCTAATGCCGGACACACACATTTGGCCAAGTTTGGCAAACCTCGGCGAATACGAATGTGTGTGAGGTCTGTTTGTCGGGGTTGACCGCGGTTTGGCAAAGTTTGCCGGTGTTCGGCAAATTTTGACAAATCAAAGGGATTCGAGCAAGTCTTTCGTGCTGTCCACAAACATTTTGACCATACGTCCATTGTGTGGTAGCCATAATTGTACACAAATGATTCGCCAAATGTTTGTCCGGCATGAGAGGACTGGAAACTGGTCGCGGTTTCCAGGAACCAAATCTGCCCCCGTTATCAAGAACGAAAAATCTAAAAACAAATATGGTCAATATATCATCACTTGAAATTTACAAAAAATATAATCAAGATATGAAATATCTTGGGAAGGAATTCATTTTAGGAAGTGTAAAGGTTTTGAGCAAATCTGTTAGAATGTTAGGCTTAAAATCATCAGGAATAAAATGTAAATTGAAATGGCTTTTAAGCGTGTGAAAATTATCTAAACTGTTAATAAAAATATGCGAATTTCCTCGTAGATATTAGATTAAAATGATAAGTTTCAATTCATCAGATTCTACTGCACACAGTTCCCAGTGCAGGACATAAAAGAATGTTTTAATATCATCCCTAGGCCGCGATCTGTGTCCTTCGACAAAAATTATCAAAATATCATAATTTGACCATTTTATAACTTTAGCTTCACTCGGATTTACACAGACAAATCAATAAAAATCAGCCTGCAAACATAATCAATTTTGAGGTATTGGATATTGATATGCATAATTGAAATAGTACTTGAACGTCTTTAAGACACTTGTTTAGTTTGGTTGCTGTTGAAAAATCTCCAGTCGTCTCTAAGAGAGCTTTATGTAGTAAAGTCCAATCGCTTTACGTCACCAAATCTTGGCAAAAACTCTTATTACTTCTTTTCTAATTAAAGGACGAAGTAAGAACAAAACACTTCAGTTTTTTTTAATTTGAAGGTAATTCCTTCATATATGTTCGTGTATTCATGACTATTCAATACCTGATTTTTTATTGACATAATATGTTGATTCCATTCCTTATTGTCATCGCTCCCGGTAATCAAAAGTAAAGCCGATATTAAGAATTATGCAGTGAAATTAAATAAAGCTACTGAAAAAGCTTATGATGCTCATTCAGCTGCAATAATGGTCCCGGTAAATTTTATAAGATACTTAACAGTGGATATTCAGGATATTATCAGATCAAATCGAAAATTAAGAAAGAAGTAGGTAGCCTACAAATAAATCAAAAACTTTAAAAGGGTTGCTTAACGCACATATCCAGATCATGAAAGGCAAATTGAAAGAATACATAACGAGAACCTGGAATGATAAACTAAGGAAGATCAACACTGCTGATCTGCTGATCGCACGGTCTGGGGAATAGTTGAGACTCTAAGGAGAGAATCATTCAAAGTTTCACCTTACATTGTGATAGAAGAACTGTCAACTCGGATAGAGATAAAACTGAACCTTTTGGGAATCATTGGAGCAAAATGAGAGAACTGTGCTTAGAGTTTGTAGGCTGCTAGCAAGAAATGAGGAAGTTGAAAGAATTACTGATTATGTCACTCCATAAGAGAACAAGAATATTGCTTAAGGTGAAGTAAGTCCCGGGTATCGACGAGAATAACAACAAAATGCTCAAGGAACTCCCTAAGAAAAGATATGTCATTATTACCCAATTATCAAATTCAATAATTGACACTGTTATTTTCCAAAAAATTGGATAGCTAGAATTTTTTTGCTACACAAGCCTGGGAAAGACCCTACCTTCCTTTGCAATTATAGACCGATTAGTATTATCCCTGCTATGGGGAAATTAATTGAGAAAACTTTTAAGAAAAGGATAGTAAAAATTTTGGATGATTTGCAAATAATTCCCCCTCATCTATTTGGGTTCAGATCTGGGCATGCGGCTGAACATCAGCTTCTTCGGATTTGAGTATATCACTGAGGCTTTCAATCTGCCAATGGCTGTAGGATTCCTTGATGTGGTGAATGTATTTGACAAGCTCTGGCATCAGGAATTAATCCATAAAATTACTGTTCTGGGGACACCTAATCATTGGTGCAGACTTGTTGGAAATTATCTTTCTGACAGAATTTTTTGTGTAAGGGTCGTGAGCAACCTCTCAAGTATTAAAGTAGTAGGGGCTGGGGGCACAAGACTATGTACCTATTGTATATAATATCTAAACCAATGACTTTCGTGGATCTCCAGCAATATTTGCAGACTTATATGCGGACGATACTGCGTTTCTGTTTAGGAGCAGATCTTGTGACCTGATAAGTGAGGGAATTACAAAGGTCGTTAGACTCTTTGGAAATTGAGCCAATAAAAATAAGATCGAATGAAACCATTTAAAGTCACACGCTATAATCTTTCAGAAGAGGCTTCTTCCGATTGGACACATACTCAAGATAAACAATCAGGAAGTGCAGTGGTCTATAAACATAAAGTATTTGGGGCTGATCTTTGACACTAGAATGACAAGGAGAAACCAGGTCATTGAAATTAGATACAGAATCGCGGCTTCTACAATACGAATGTATCCAGTAATAGGTCGACACAGTCCAATAGTTATCAAAACAAAACTTAAAATTTTAAAGGCGGGTATAAGACTTCTGATTGTATATGGCTCGTCCATTTGGGGTTATGTTGCCAAAAGTTATGTAAAGGGGAGAGTTTAAACAGAAAATGTGGCGTAGAGAGCGGATGCAATCGCCCCTTGGTTCATTCGCAATTCTGATCTATGAAGAGACCTGGGCTGGGTTACTCTGGGTAACTACCTTCAATCTAAAATCAAGGAGTTCTACAAGTAAATTGAAATTCATCAGTGTGAAGATCTGGGAAGACTTTTGGACTATGATCGACGTACTGAAATGGTTCGGAAAAGATATTACAAGAGGTCGAAAGATTCTTTAAACCTAATGGCAAACCTTAAACGTTAAATTAAGCTCAATCTTAAGTTATAAACTCAGACTAAAAGCGCATGGTTAACATGCATATGGGAAAACTAGTCTCTGGCAACTACCCTGTAGACTCAGAGTTTGTAAATTTGTTATACACATAGTATGGATGATAGCCAAGTTGAGGGGATACTGTGTATCGGTGCTAAACCAGTGCATGGCAGTCAAAGAGTACAGTGATCTATCTCTTTACGGTCTAGATGAAGGATGCTGTAAATATGTAAATATGTATATACATAGCATAAGGATTAACTACTATGTGAGATATCCCAAAACATTGACCTATGAAATCATGGTTGCAACTTAGAAAGGTACCGGGCTAAGCGGCAGTATTGCTTCAAGTTATCAGTTAGGCTACGATTATAAAGGCCCAGTGGCCGGAACCGAGAATTATACAGGGCAGTTATGGCAGTTATGGTTGTCGCTGTATTCGGTGTAGTTTTTAGTGGGTATGCCTTATAGGGAGAGCTTCACAGTTCCGCAGAACCTAGAAGGGGGTACGTAACATGCATTTTCCACACATTTCCAAAAAAATATATAATAGTCATACTCTTTGATCACCTAATGTAAAAACACCATGGTCTCCTGGTTGTCTTTTCTTATCTTATGACTTGTTTGTATAACCATTGGCTTCGTCGAACTTTCATCATAAGCTCTCCAATTTTCCTCCGGGTTAAAAGATGTGTTGTCAGCAGTCAAAGACAGCCGTCGTTGATACTGCTCACATGTGGTGCCGAGTTTGGACGCGTTCTTCTGGTCATCGAAACACTGATTTGAAGATCCGGTACAACCGAAAGTTTGACTATCCCGAAATAACTGTTGAGCTCATCGAAACCGCCAAACTGTTATGGCACCGCAAAGCAAGCACTTGATCTTGTTAGCGTACCGGTACTAACGTTTTTAGCTTTGCGATATGTTAAAGGACAACGGAGATACGAGGGGGGTCCCAAAATGCATTTTTTTCAATTTCGCCCTGTATCTCAGAAACGAAGCGGGCTATGAAAATTTTGTTTATACCATCGTTCTTTTCACAAAAAAGTAGCACAGTAATGCGAAAGCCGCAACTCTCTATCTTTACTCGTAAGTGAGATACCCCGTAATATCATCGAAAATGGGACACCCTGTACATCTGAACAGATTCCCGTTGGAAAACTCATTGCTTCCTCTTCCAGCATAAATCCTAAACTTATTTATCTTATAAAGTAACACTTAGTTATCTTCAACCTTACTCTGTTTGCGTAAACTCTAAACTAAACTTATTATGAATTGCCATAAAAGAAAAACTCAAACTCTAGGAAAAATGCACATTCCCTGATTACTATAGTAATGTTGCCTTAAAAAGAATTATTATTTTCCAAAGCAAGAAACGAAACTACATTAACCCGAACAAATACTTTATCTTAATAACCATAAAGACTTACTTAAAAAGCCGTAAAAAGGAGATAATTATTGCCGAAGTGTCCCGAAACTCCGGGGACTGAAATTTACGAGTTTCGGCTCCGCGTTGACCTACCGGCGAGGGAAAACACACTCCACCCTAAAGGTATATTTGAAACTTTACTGTTATGTGTGAAGTCAGAGTAAAACATTGTATATTTCGTAGAGGTAAGTCTGGAGTATCGAACTCTACATTATTGCTCTGTATTATAGTATTATGGAAACGTGAACCTTTTAGATAATAAACACATTTAAAGGCAAACTTAGCTGCCATCATATCAGTGTGTATTTTATGTAAATAAATTTCCGAAAAAGACGACAGAAAAAGAGCAACTTATACTTCAAAAATAATAACAAGTAAGTTTATTTTATCAATATTTGTTGTTTCTTTTTCACTTAGAATTGTCATTCATTATTTTTCTTAAGAGAGCTGTATACCAAATTTTAGATAATATTTTCGAAGTGTGTGATCCTGTAAAGATCAAACAGCGTCGACGTTTTCCATCTTGGTTCCCGAGTGGAACGGCAAAGTTCATCTTTAAAAAAGAAAAGGCATATCAAGATTTCAAGTTGTATAAAACCAACTTCTAACTAAATTTAATGCTGTTAGGCGTCAAATTAAAGCCCAAGCCAATACTGACTATCAGGAGTATATTGGCAACGCTGAACATAACATTCGCTCTGATCCATCTGCATTTTGGTCATTTGTTAACGGTAAAAAATCCCAAACAAGAATCCCTGGCATCTTGAAGGATGACTGCGGTGAGTGCTGACTATTTTCGCAGTGTGTATATCGATTTCGCATAAAACAACTGCTGAGGTACTAAAAGCCAGCAAAACACTCGAAAATAAATTAACCTTAGGCGTTGACAAAATTCCTAGCTTCCTTATAAGAGACTGTGCCTGTGTCCTGGTTACCCGATTAACCCACATCTTTAATCTTGTAATTAATTAAGGTCAGTTTCCAGATGTTTGGAAGGCAGCAAAAATAATTCCGGTATTAAAAAAGGGCGACTGTACTATAGATCTATTTCAATTCTTTGTAATTTTTTAAAAAATTCTGAAAATAATCTTCCACAACAGCATATACCCTAATCTAACCTAGGACCCCTGTTATTTTTGTGTTTTATTAATGAATTAATTAATGTTATTAAGTGCGATAAGCTTGTGTATGCTGACGATCTGAAGTTGTTCAATAGAATAGACAAACCTTCGGACTGTGGATATTTGCAGGAAAACTTAGTCCTAGTCCACAATTGGTGCATGGTTAACATGTTAACCCTTAATATCTCTAAGTGCAACGTTATCACTTTTTCTCGTAAAAATAATCCTGTTATATATGGTTATACATTGGATCGTGCTGCGCTGAGCAGACCTGAAAACATTAAAGACCTTGGCATCTTATTTGATCTAAGGCTTACTTTCATACCCCATATTAACCAACTGGTCTCGGCATCCTCTAAGACTCTTGGTTTCGTAATAAGAAACAGTAAATATTTCAGAGATATATCTACTATAAAACTGTTGTATCACACTTTTGTCTGATCTAAGTTAGACTATGGTGCAATCATTTGGGACCCTATGTATGATTGCCACATTGCCGCAATCAAATCTTTGTATTGATTCGATTGCGATTTTTGAAGTATTTGGTTTTTAGATGCGATGGAGTCTATCCTATTAGGGGTTATGAGCATAGATTACTCTTACAAAGGTTTAATGAAATATCCTTAGTCGCTAGAAGGCAAATTCAGTCTATTGAATTTTTATATAATTTGGTTTATAATCACGTTGATTGCCCGCTTCTGTTGGAATGCCTACAGTTTCCAGTTCCTTGGTCTGGTTCAAGGCATACCCCAGCTTTCTACCTCAGATCAGCCAGATCTAATATTATGAGGCAAAGTCCTATTTACTTTATGTGTAATGCATTTAATGCTATCTCACGTGAAAATGACCTGAATGCTAATTCAGTCAATCAGATCATAAACTCTGTGTTGTCGCTTAATAATGTACTATCTTGAGAATCCACTCCTTATGCTTAGGCTCATGCTGCTCTGCAGTTTATATTAAATTTGGTTAGTTATTGCTGTGTAATTTACTTTTAATCTCTACTTTCTAGTGAATTTCCTGTAAGTGAGTTTTACCTGTTGGAAATAAAAGCTTATTTATTTATTTATTTATTTAATATCTAAAGAACTCTCTACATAATCTCCTGTCTCCTGCTACGGAACTACACCCAATCCCCGTGTCGTTTAAGCACTGTCATATCAGTTCTTGAATCCGCCAAAATCATTGATGAACGCCGTCGAAAACAATGCACAGTATATTTTTTTGCCAATGGGGTGCATAAAAACTGCAATTTTTGTCGGCATGAATTATATTAATTTCTACAGAAAGTGTGCAACATTTTGATTGTTTATATGTTAAGGGGGTTTATCAGTGAAACGAGATTCCGACGGCGTGCCTTTCTAGCAAAGGCAAGCTATTCTTCGTTCTCTGTCTAGGCACCGCCCACCGATTCGATTTAAGTTGTGCGAAAACAACACTGCATTTTACGCCACGTGACCACGTCGCAGTCACCGTTGGACCGTCGATAAGCACATTACGTGTGCTTCGAGACGGACAGCATCAGCAGTTAGGCAAAATATGACAAAATCTCTCGGGAGAACGGGAAGAGCTACTGTGTTGAAATTTTTGTGGGGGGGGGGGCTACCCTTGACCATATGTGGGACCGGGGCTCTAATTTAAGGGGGGGTTTGGGAAAAACCACGTTGCACCCCCACCTCCCCGGAAACCCAAAAGAATGGGAAGAAATGGAAAAAAAGTAAAACATTGTTCGGAAACTTAATAAAAGTGTTATAAAACGAAGAAGAAAATAAAAAAAAGAAAAGTTAGAGACACGCGGTTTCAGGCGAAAGTATTCAGCTACGAGGTCGGGATGGCAAAAATGGGGAGAAAAAAATTCTGATAGAATTGAAAAAAAAAAACGTAAAAGATTGTTCCGAAAGTTAATAAAAGTATTATAAAACGAAATAAGAAAAAAGTATATAAAAAAGTTAGGCGAAAAAAATGCAAAGAGTTCAAGACGGGGATGGCAAAATGGAAAGAAAAGAAATGATGTATAAAAAAAGCAAAAAAAAAGTGTTGAAACGGGAGCAAAAGTTGGGGAAAAAAGCTTAAAAGATAATAAAAACTCAATTTTCAATATTTCTTTCAGAGGTTTCACTTTAGTTGGGTGTTTATAAAGCTGACACATATTTTTTTTCATGATTTTACTCTTATAACTTAGATACGGATGCTTATAAAAACCAGTTCTCTTGAAATTTGACTGTCATTTATAAGAAAGAAAAATAAGAAATTTGTAATGATAGGTTTTTAATATAATTATAAAAATTGTGCATTTCAAATAAGAAATGGTACCATCATGTCTTTACAAATAATCTAAAAATACCTACATATTATAATATAAATCCATATAAAAAATATTTAATTATCTCGATGGGGTTTCTAATTTTTAGACCTCTTGCAAATATAGGATCAACAATTTCTGGAAGAAGGCATTTAATGTATTAAATAACATAAAAAGACATCGAAATTTGCAGAATTAATATACAAACCTATTTACAAAAAAAATGCATAATAATATGTCGTAGGCTTCGAATGTAAGCATAATACGGAAGGGATAAAATTTTTTTATGGAGAATTGGGAAATCTTGGCTTACTCCCTATGTGTCATAGTTCGTTCATATATTATGGCTTGCGTAATAAATGATGAGAAAATGGAATCTATGTTTATAAAATATATAAAGCTATCTAAAAACAAAATATAAAACATACTCTTATATTTAAGCACATATAGATATAGAAGGTAGTTTGTGGATGTTCCTTTATTTTTCTCCTGTTGTAGTTACCCTCCGATTCGAGCTCCCCTGTGTTTGTCTATAAACTAAATGTCCTGCATTGGCTCCAGGACGAGAACCGAGTGTCCCTGACTAAAATCCCTTGTGACAATGTTCAATGTTGTATTTTTAGTTGTTTAATTCGACAAAAAAAGCATTTTTTTTAAGTCATGGGCGGACACTTTCTTTTATCAATAATATTCGGTATGATACCCTCCGGGGCCCCACTAGACTGTATATATTTAATCTTATTAAGGCTAAATAAGCCCCTTATTATTACAGATAACACTACTAAATTTCAACAAAATCGTTAAAAGGATATTTAGGATATTAATTAAAAAAACGATTTTTTTAAAGTTTGACATCCTGTATCTGGGAAACTATGCATTTTCGGACCCCGGTTCATATGAGAAAAATTTAATATTTTCTTATGTAGAATCTCTCCTGAAATTTTTCTAACGGTATTTTCGGACACCCTGCATATCGTTGAATTCATCTTTTACTGGTTTATTTAGAAATATGTAAGAAAAAAGGGCATTCTATTTAAAAAAATTTCCTTAATTTGACCCCCTTGTATAAAATAGGGTGACAATTAAAACACATAATACAAGATCGTTTAACTAGAAACATCTTTTGTATTTTTAATTTTTTTTGCAACACTCGTAGATTTCGAGTTAAGGTATGGGCTCAACTTAAAGCGGCCACCCTGTAC
>MU188235.1:19056-50785 GCA_016904865.1 Pissodes strobi | reverse complement strand
AATAAGCCCAGGAAAAAAATAAAACGAATTTTCAAAATTTCGGTTTTTTCCGGATATCCCTGGAAATACTAGGAATTTTTAAACTTTCTAAACGGCATATTGTTGGGCACCTAAATGCAAAATTTTGCCTTAATTTGACCGACACTGTATCTCTTACGGTTTCCGAGTTCCCCATACATAGACACGAATTCGAGCCACCCTGTACATAATTCAACAAACAAAATCAAAAGTTGTTGTATTTAGTAGTCTGTTAAAACAAAACTTACGTTGATGCCATTAATTTTGCTGACTTCTTTTGTTCTCTTGATATTCTAGCGATCAAAATTTTTTGACAAATACTACTGTTTTTGGAATCAGGTCGCTTTTTTCCCCATATTGATATAAAAACAATAAAACAAACTAAGAAAAATCGAGATAGAAAGGTGCAAACCATTTTGCTCTATCTTGGTCAATGGCCGATTTTCAACTGTCAATATTTCGAGAACAATTGGAGATAGGTGTAGAACATTTTTCATGAAATGTGTCTAGAATTTGATGTAGAATCTAAATGTGCAATAATATGCAGGGCATTCCATTAAAAAAAGTCAATAAACGAATGCCAGGTTTTTATGAAGCACCGTGTATAATTGAAAATATTTTACGATATGCGACATTATCCTACATTTTTTGTATTTAACATTTTTTTATCTCTGTAAATAGGGAGATACGGGACAGTCACACTAATGGACCACCATGTAGGTATTTTCCCCTTTATTATTATTATTCCTTGAAAATAGTCATTATTTATCTATAGGTAATAATTATTGATGTAGATACCTTTTTCCAAATATATAGGCTCGTAACCTGCCTAAAGTGTTTAGAAGACCTTTTTATATTTTATGTTATAGTCTTTACGAAGTTAATTGAAACAGTTGGGGCTCTTAATAATTTCTAATTATTTTGTGTAGGCGCTCGCCGGCAACTGAGAACAGACTATACCGACATTAAATTAAGAGTCCGAACTTTTTCAATTGACTTCGTAAAGACGATACCTACGTCTAGACTAGGTAGAAGCGAGTCGATTGTTTATCTTATCCTTCGTATTTTTTGAATTCTACAGTAATATTTGTTTTATCATTCAAATTTTGAATCTCGAGTGTGCGGGTCGTTCTGTAACTTGTGATTTATTGTGTTTTGGTTCTATCAGTGCTTTGTTTTATTGTTTTTGTATCAATATGGGGACAAAAAAAGCGACCTGGTTCCAAAAATAGTAGTATTTGTCAAAAAATGTTGATCGCTAGAAGATCAAGAGAACAAAAGAAGTCAGCAAAAATATTGACAGTTGAAAATCGGCCATTTACCAAGTTTGACAGCCTGTAAACTCTAAACGGCTAAGGATAGAGCAAAATGGTTTGTACTTTCCTATCTAGGTTTTTCATAAGCTATTGTTTGACACTAACTTTTTATTTAACCACAGGTAAATTTAACCTCTGGGTAAATAAATACAAAGTTAGCGTTAAACGATAGCTTATAAAAAATCGAGATAGAAAGGTGCAAACCATTTTGCTCTATTTTTACCCGTTTAGATTGTAGAGGATTATTCAACGAGGACTAGACAAGGCTAATTTTTGACTTTCCCTGTACTTTTACAAAAAAAACTGAAATAGCCATCTTATGTAATTTTTTCCCGCGAATTCGGATATGTTCAGCAAGAAACAATTGAACATCAAATAAAAGTGCTAGGGGTCACTTTGATATATTTTTAAATGGGATGCCATGTATGTTATTGCATATTTGGATTGTACGAAAAAGCCTAGACATATCTCATGAATAATGTCCTATACCTATCTCTAACGGTTTTTGAAATATTGACAGTTGAAAATCGACCATTTACCAAGCTTGACAGCTAGTAAAATCTAAAGGGCTAAAGATAGAACAAAACGGTTTGCACTTTCCGATAATGGTTTTTCATAAGCTATCGTATGACACTAACTTTAGATTTAACCAGATGTTAAAAAATCCCGGATAAATTTAACCTCTGGTTAAATAAAAAGTTAGTGTTATACGAGAGCTTATGAAAAACCAATACAGGAAAGTGCAAACCGTTTTTTTCTATCTATAGCCGTTTAGATTTAACAAGCTGTCAAGCTTGGTAATTGGTCGATTTCCAACTGTCAATATTTCAAAAACCGTTAGAGATAGGTATAAGACATTATTCATGAAATATGTCTAGCCTTTTTCGCACAATCCAAATATGCAATAATATACATGGCATCCCATTTAAAAAATATATCAAAGTGACCTTTAGTTCAATTGGTTTTTGCTAAACATATCCGAATTCGCGGGAGAAAATTACATAAGATGGTTATTTCGGTTTTTTTTATAAAATTACAGGGAAAGTAAATAAATCGCCTTGTCTAGTCCTCGTTGGATAACCCTGTACAGCCTGTCAAACATGGTAGTTGGCCGATTTTCAACTGTCAATATTTCGAAAAACTTGGGGATAGATATAGGGCATTATTCACGAAATGTGTCTAGAATTTCATACAGAATCTAAATGTGCAATAATATACATTCCATTAAAAAAACTCAAAAAACGAACGACAGGATTTTATAAAGCACCCTGTATAATTGAAAATATTTTCACAATATTTACCACAACATATCTTACAATTTTTGTATTTAACATTTTTTTATCTCTGTACGGGTCTTTGTTACACTAATGCGCCACCTATATCTGTGGAAAGTTTGAGAAGCGGCTACAATATCATTTAGAACAGTCTACAAAATAAATAATAATCCCAAATATTATATTTCTGAAAACTGGTTTCGTCCAGCGAGCGATCGCCCGACCGGCTCAGGTTGTAACAGACACACACCACGTGGCCTCGCGCCGATGCCAGCTTTTACCAGAAGAAATAATTCTAAATAAATTCATGTGTTTGAGCGACAAGGGGGCGTGTCGAATCAGCGATTTTGTCTCAAAATCTTTATTCCAGGATTATGGACAAACTATTTGATCGAAAATTTTTTTTCTTTTATCAATATGTCTAGATTATGATCCACTAGGGTCGTACAGACTTATTTTTTCTGTTATTTTTTTCTCCTAATATATTAAAAGCTAAAATTAAGAAATTAAATTTTTTATCACTGTACTGCCCTAGATTCAGTAATTCTAAGCGAGTTTTATACTTGGCTAATTTTCTTTATTATGCATATTAACGAAGAAAATCGGGAACAAAAAAAATACTGCTGATTTTGATGATCCTGTGAGGTGGACGAAGCTGAACATACATACGTCTTTATGTGGGGGCTTCGCTTTGTATAATATTAACGCCACGTGTTTTAAACACACCCAGATCGTAAGTTGTTATATAATTAGCTATTATTGCCCTTATTGCTAGTGGCGTCGTGATAAGTAGTACTGATAGTGTTAGAGAAAACACATAACTTGATAATTTTTTTTGTAAATGGGGGAAGAGCAACGGCAATTATTTTTATAGGCAATATTATTATCAACTGCAGAGTTCCAAAATGAAAATAACGGATAAAGCTATCGCAGTTCGGGAAAAAAATGTCCATAAGAAAAGCAGTGGGCCGAAACCCTGCATTTTTTATACCGTTTTAGGGAGGTGATTAATTTTTTCTCAAAAGCCTCGTCCCCTTCCGCGAAGTCAGTCACAGCACAGAAACGTACTCACGCTTGCGTAGTGGATGCGTTACTGGACGTAAAGTAAATTTATTGTCAGGTCAGAGAGGCAGCCTCGCCGATAGAGTGCTAGATCGATCATACCTATCTTCGTTCAACATCAGTCTTTTTTTCAAATATCTAAATTGGGTTATATATAGTTTTGCGAATAACATATAGGTTAGTTATAATATGCATTCAAAAATAATAAAATGATACAGATATGTTAGCAGTATGGAAGTTATGCAGTATTGAGCATATAATAGTAAAATTATCTTCTTAAAACTAAAACTTACCCAAATTTTGATAGTAAAATGACTAAATTAAGTTCAAGGGAAGTTTGGTTTTCGAAAAATGTTCTCTTTGTTGAACTTGTTTTGTACCAAATAAATACCTAAGAATTTTGAATAGGTATGCCAAATCTGCAAATGATCCCATTATTCTAGTAACTTTCAAAACCCAAAACAAAATACATATAAAAAATATTGCACTGGCAACGAAAGCATACAATTAACTAAAATTGGTATTCCAAAGAATGTTCTCAAATGTGATTGGGACGATATAAACCCAAATAATAAGTTTGACGCTCGCTCGAATTGTATGGAGGTGACGAAATCTATAATACATTTAATACCGTCTTAGCCGAGTCTGTAACAACCCACCTGGTTGACAGTACCTTTGTTTATATAGGGAATAGTTATTCAACCTCGAACTGAAAAAAGGCCTCATCGCTAGATGGCGTCCGGCCTGAAATGTGCCCATTCTTGAATTTCAAAAAATTACTACAGGTCCTACGCGAGACGTTGCAAGGAGGGAGTTCCTACATTTCTATTGGTGCATTCCCAAGGGCTGTTACCTGGCGGCGCGGAGTGGAGCCGCGTGGACGAGTGTTGCTAATAATTCCGAATATCTCATTGTTTATTTTTAATTTTCCGCCATTGTTCAAGTTGAAGAAGCTTTACTTTGTAAAATGTTTGTGTTTGGGTTGTAATGATTAATTTTGGCTGAGTAAATTGCGATTATCTATCTACGTTTTTTTTCTAGGTAAGTACAAAAGTACCCACTTCCTTTGTTTTGTAGTTTTTGTCGGAAATCAGAGTATTGCAATAGCAGTTTCGAAGTTTAATACACAGAACAGGTTTAATTAAATAGGATGAACATTTTTCTAATGATCATATATATGTAGATAGGGATAGGGTAAATCTTTACATCTACTTTTTTATATCCATCAGTATGCTTTCTCATAATATTAACGTTTATTTTGTACGTAAGTACATATACACAGATGTTGCACGTCTAGGTGTCTATGAACAGTTTTGAATAGTTAATTAATTGATTGATAGGCATGTATAAGGAAGGATGACAAATGTATGGAATGAATATTGAATTTAATTAATAGCATATTATCATATAAGTGTATAAGAGCACTTTTAAAGCACGCGCGTTTAGATGTCTTTAAATTACTTTTTTGGGTTGTTCCACATTTGTATTTTTTTAATTGTTTCAGTTTTTGACACACAAATTCTTTACAAACTAAGTCAAAATTACATTAGATTTTAATTTGTTTCAGACAACGTCTATTTTGAGAGCATCAATTTGTAAAGGAACATCCCCTGGGCGAGAAAGCTTTCTTTGATCGCTGTGCCTACAAAGCATGTCTTCGTCATTGGTGCCAAATATTTTCCCATTAAATGTGGTTCAAGAAATCTGAGCAGTTAAATTTTTAAAGACTGCTTTTTGTGTACTTGGGTACACAAAAAGCCTTCACCTGATCAATACATCCCTTACAATAGGAAGAGTTCCAAAGGCAATTAAGACTAGTGTTATTGTGCCTATCCCGAAAGTGCCTAGACCAAATAAACCAGAAGAATATATTGACCCATTAATTTATTATCTGTAATAGACAAAATTCTGGAAATTGTGGTATGCACAACTGCGACAGTTTCTAGAGGTAAACAAATTGTTATTTAAAGGTCAGTCGGGTTTTTGGGAAAAACATTCGTGCGAGTCAGCATTACAGTATGTGTGTTCGAAAGGGTGTTCATATGTTCATGATGGAAATGTCCTGAGCATTTTCATTGACTTTCAGCGTGCGTTTGAGACCATCAATAGGAGAAGACTTATCCACAAACTACAGGCCTACGGAATTACAAACAATGCACTTATCACCTGGAGGATCGCTCCCATGTGACTAGAGTGAATAATGTGTCCTCAAATCCGTTTGATAGTGAGATAGAGGTGCCGCAAGGCAGTGTTCTGAGCCTCCTTTTGTTTGTGCTATATGTCAATGACCTAGACCGAGTTTTAAATGATATGTTTCTAAGTTTGTTTGTGGACGATATGTTGATCTGTGTTTGCGGGAAGGATTTTAATCAGGTAGTAGATACTATGAAATCAAAACCAGACATCCTTTATAACTCGTTGTGTGTAAATAGGTTTAGGTTAAAAAAAAAGACAAAGTACATGGTTTTTTGGCTCTAAGCAGAATTGTAATAGATTTCTAGAAAATAATTATTGGATTAAGATAGATATCTAATAGCCTATTTGAAAATGCATCTAGTAATATTTAGGGGTAGTCTTGGATTCTCAGCTTAATTTTTCGTTACATGTAGATCATATTAGAAAAAAAATTGGAAAAGATAGAATTTGTTAGGAGAATAGCTGAGATTCTTAGTCACTGGAGTCATGTTCTTATATATAATACCATTATATATCCGCATTTCAATTACTGTTTTTCATTGTTGATATCAGGTAAAAAGGCTGATATACAAAGACTCCAGTTGCTACGAAATAAAGCTATGTGCACTATATTGTTCTGTACACGTTATGCTCCCATTAATTTGATGCTAAAGCCACTTAGACGGCTTTCAATACAGCAAAGCGTAGAGATGTCCAATGTACTATTTATTTTTAAAACAAAAAATCAATTATTGCCCGAATAAGCTGGTTTGAAGGTGATTCATGTTTATCCCACCGGGAATTCATAATTAATGTTTTATTAAGGACTTTAATATATAAACAATGTAAGTCATATTCAAAATGCGAATTGACATTATAATTTTTTTATTCACTATCCACTTTTATTCACGGAGTAAAAAACAACATTTTAATATTACTCCAAGAGTTATTTTTCGTTACTTAGTATTCAAAAAAGTTGTTTGCAGTTTTTTTAACTGGAACATAAAACTTTAAATGTATATTATATAATTGTATTTTTCCAATTTACTACAATTAAGGATTTTTTCACAGTGTAAAAAAGTAATATTTTTCTAGCGAGTTTGAATTTTTTAAATTAAAAAGTAACTTTTATGGACCAATATTGTTTGGCAGGAAACATGATTTTGAATATGATTTGACAATTTTAAATATATATACATATATAAATTTTTAAATACTAATAAATGAGATCTGTGAATCATCTTATATTTAAATAAAGATAAAACATTAATCGACGGATTACAATTAATTTATTAGTTGATTCTTATTAAATGGTGATGCTTTTAGGTTGTATCTATGTTAATGTAGTCCAATTACTTTTCGATATTTAAGTAATATTTATAAGTACTTATTTATGGAGTTGTAGTCGATCTAATCTCTTGATACATCAGTTTATCACAATAGCTATATTAGCAACTTCTGATTGAAAAATAGCAAAAATAATTATGGTTTCAAATTTCCTTAACTGGTGATTAATTGTAACTTATAATATACAAGTAAGTTATTTTAAGAACATGTATAACTTTACAAGTTTGATAGGCAATAACACAAAACTTTGATATGAAAAAATTTGGCATCTAAGATAAAATAAATGAATTATTTCAAAGGGAAATAATACAAGTGAACATAAAATGATCAGTTGAAAATAAGGGATGAATCAAACCAGAAGTTGCCCGAAACAGCACACTATATACACTTCTTAGTTCTTTAGTTTTAAGGGTTGTATAGGTTGATGTGTTTTATCAATTGAATTGTCTAATTTTCGAGTAAATATAGTTTTACTCGGATGTTGTTTATTTCACTATCCTAAATCCGAATTTTTTCAAAAATTATTTACTTGATTATAGCGAATGAACTACAGTATATATTTTGAAGAGTACATTTATATTAATTTAATTTGATTGTCAATTATGTAATAATGATAATAATGGCTATAAGCGATTGAAAGTTTTGAACATTGGCTGTTGGCCTGGAGCAATATTATATGTACCGATACATAAATTAGTATTAATATATGCCGAACTCATATTAAATAAAGACTTATCCAAAGTGGTAAGAGTTTTGATTTCAGTTTTTAAACACCTTATTTCTTATCTCCCCCTCTTTTGCAAAAATAATGAAATTTAATAAAATAAAAATATTTAATTTTATTATTAATCTCCAAATAACAAGACATTTTAATCAATAATTTGATAAATACATGTTTCTGGTGCATTAAAGCATAAAATTGCAGAAAATGTTTAATTGTCTTCTTTCTATAAAAAGAAAAAATACATAAAATAAAGCTGCATTTACATTCAATTTGAAGTCCAAGTCAAAGTGCAATTCGCAAATATGTCATTTACATTGAACGAATTTTTAGGTTACGTAATTATACGTATGAAATGTTTTATTTTGTGTATTGTAAATTGCCAGATAATTACAAATCATATTTAAGAACAATTCCTCGTTGAAATCGTTTTTTTCAATTACAGTGCCCTCAAAAAAATCATTTTCATCAAAGTCCAGACTTCAAAGTCCATTTTACATGTGACCGAATTGTTTGATACAAATGTTAATTTATTCTAACACAAAATTTAAATTTACCTAATCCATAGATAAATTAGACTTAACCTAAACAAAGCAACATTAAGAATATTAAGATAAACAAAAATAATCTAACCTACAAATTTATTTTCTGCTTGCGTTTGGCAAGCAGCTTAACAAAATTCAAAGTGCACTTCAAATTCAACGTCGAATTTTGTCCAATGTAAATGCTACGTGCTGTCACCATATGACAAGCAGGCAAATTTCAGCTTGAATTTGACTTCAAATTGAATGTAAATGCAGCTTAACTATACCTACCTACTATTGGAACTAAATTTAATTTTTATCTATATTTCTCTATAAACATTGTAAGTTAAAAAATTGTAATACCTTAGTTTTTGACTAATAATAGGAAACGAATAATCAATTTTTATAAATATAATTTTTTTTATAGTTTAATAATGTTGGTGAAATTTGTTGATGAATGGATTGAATTATTGTAGTGCAACAGGCATATTTTACCAGATTACTTAGTGACTCTTTAGCAATTTGTTGCATTTTGGTCCTTATTTTTGTTCCAATAGCGTAGAATGGAATCTTTCCACATAGCTATTAGAGTTAGGATTTCTTGGTGTTGTGAAGTGAATCTCGATTTAAGCAGTTTGCAAAAATCCAAAAATGAATTATTGTTGAATTCAATTCCGTTGTCACAAACTATGACTTGTGGAAGTCTATAGTGAGATATAAATATCAATTGACAGCATTAACCTCAGGTATTGGATATGCTTGTGAAAATTTCGAAAGGTAGATAGACGGTGAAACCTCAGCATTTAATTTTTCAGACCGCCGAATATAAGATGAACCACCAAGAAGGTTCCCTTACTCAGTAAAGTTAACAGAGATATAAAACCAAGTCAATGGTTTCCCATTCCAGGTATCGACGATACCGGTGACTCGATGATCAGGAGCAATTTACTAACGGCGGTTGTTAACGTTACAGAGCAATATCCAGCTTTTTGGAATCTACGATGCAGGAAAATTTACTATCATAACTTTAGTCTTAATATTGTTGTAGTTAATGATTGATTTAATGTGATGGATCCCTTAGCCTTTGGGTTCTAATTTTTGCTAAGGGCAATACTTCAAGACATGCACAAATAAATCCATAAACAAGAACAACTATTTTGTTAATTTATGTGGTTGCGTTTGGTTAAAAAAATTTACCTTTTCGTCAGTTTTTTCTTTATGGATAAAAAAACGATGATATCAAATATCCCCAACACAGCTCTTTTTCTCCACCCCACCCATCAATCTCGCAGTATTATCTAAACTTTGCATGACAAGATTCTGCACCGTATTTTAATAGAATTTACGTCGAAAAAAATTCTGTAAATTATTGGAGCAAATTTCATAGAAAATTTATAGTCAATGGAAAAGATATTGCAATCCTTCTATTAAATGCCAACATGCTTTGGATATTACTCTATGTTATCGAAACTTGTTTTGTTTGCCCAATACTTTAACACTGTTTATCACAAACCTTTCCCAAGCTTTAAAAGTTGCAAAGTGAAATAGATGCTTGGTAAGCTATAAATTTAGACAAAAATATGTCCAAGAGCTAATAATTCCGTGACACGAAATATATTTATATGTCCATTCTGGCTGAGTAAATGATATAAAGATTAATATAAAATAAGAGTATTTAACTACTAAAATGTTTTGGTGTCGAAGCACGGAATTTGCAGTGATAGTGAATCTGAATCAACTAACCTATAAAAGTAAGAATGTTGGTCATAAACCAGTGCTTTGCAAACGCATATTACTCCCTCCCCCCATCTGAAATTCATAAAACAAATAACTAAAATTCATTAAAAATTACCTTTACGTATGTTTCTGAATATTATATCAACTTTTCGAAAAAAAATTTTTGGAATTGATAATAGATAAAATTGCTGACATCAAAGAATTTTTTGAAGCCCGAAGGAAGACGTAGAGAATACCCTTGAAACTTATTACAATTTTACAATTTTATACAATACAAATATAGAATTGTTTAAATATTTAATATTGGAAAAAAAAAACAACTAGAAGTCATTGGATTAAGGTTGCAATAAAATCTTTGGCTTTAATAAAAATATACCTCTTAAAATATTTAAGTGATTCTAAAAGTAATGACTATGGAACTTATTATTTCAACTTCTAGAAGGGAGATTCGAGGGTAATACCCGCGTTGAAGAAAGTCGTTTGTGGTTTATCGCTCCTAAAATTTAAATTGCGTAAGTTTCCGCAGGAAATTATATTCAAACTTACCATTATAACCTCCGAGGTAATTTTAGGGAATCATAAATTGGGCCTCAAAAAACTCTAATCGGCTAATTCAAGGAGCTATTTGCAGTTAAGTTGCTCCAATTAAAGCGATTTATTCAGTGATGGCTTAAATTTGAGATCTGAGTACACTTTCAAAACTAAATAAAATATCGCTTATAACTTCTGATAATGAATCCTAAACTTATTTTATTTATGCGCTCAAAGTATTCCGTACATTTTGTATATATTTGGCGTTATAGAATAACCAGGCTGCTCTTGAAACATCTCATATTGCAATGAAAAATATTTTTTTTACAGTATAGTGATGGTGAGTACTTTTTGAAACGTTTTCACAATACAAAAATTATATCTCCAATAGCATAGGTTTTAAAGCGAAAATTGTTTGCAAAATACTTACTCAATTAATAAAGTGCTAGATAATTGAAAAAAGAATTTAATTCTGAACATGCCTGTTTCCGTTGCTTTTGATTTGAAACATCTTACTGCCCACAAAGTGCAAATTTACTGGGTTTCCACAAAAAAGTTTAGTTTCTAGTTACCATTTGTTTAGTCTAATGTTTATAAAGAAAAAAGTATTTCCCAAATTTTTGAGATTTCTCTTCATTTACGAAAATTAATGTTTTTTTTTTAAAACCATGTATTTTTTTTTGGTCATAACAGGCTTGGCTGCATTTTGTAAAAGCACATTTTGCTAGGTTATATCAAGGGTGATATGGGTGAAGATTACATTGTCATATACTTCTTTCTTTAATTTGGTTTTGGATTTCGTTTAACTAATATAAATTAAATTTTAGAGTGTGGGCGAATGCTCCCACGTAATGTGTAGTTTGTTATCGCAGAGTTTTCTACCTAGTGTCCCCATTAACCAGCTGTGGGGTTTTACCACAATTACGGGCCCAATTCTCTTTGGTCATTTTTATTTTTATTTTTATTAAGGTTTCCTTCCTGGGATTCTTTAGAATTCAAGCCAGCTGTTATATTTCAAGAACCACTCGATGGTTATTACTTTTTGCTGGGAAAGTACACACCGGCGAGTACGTCGCGAAGCAAACCTATTTTCGGTCTTAACGTAAAAATAAAACTTAGTATTCTTCGGTCCGCGTTTACTTACACAACCCTAGGTAGAGAGCTCTGCTTATTTCATATTTTTGCTGATATCGTATATTTTGTTTACTTTTGTAACATAGATTTTCAATAATAAATCTTTAACTCTCTCCTGATGTTCGGCCCTGCCAAAACTAAAATTATTTCAAATTCACGAGTAAATTAAAATAAGCGTATAATCTATCGTTAACGCTAAAAAAATCACAGGTGCTATGAGGAGACTGATTGGTTTGTTGTAAACTACGTATTCCTGAACTATAAGACCACAAGGTCTGCATATAGACTGGAGGGTCTCGGCCACTTAAGAAACAGTAATAGCCCGAAGAGACACATTAACTCCAGGAGAAGGGCGGCTGATGATTATCCCCAACACTTATATTCGCGATGGGTGTGTGGTTCTGGATGAAGTATAGCCCACGTCGCCGTCGGGCCAATGGGATTGGTACTGGAGCGGGTATGTGTCGATGGAGAAACCATAGGATCGAAACTTGTTTTCTCCCTTGGGGCTTTTGCAACCATGTTTCAAGTCAAATTATTTACGATACTCAAATGCGGATATGAGAACCTGTTAAGAGCCATCTACAGGACCTTAAGTCAGACAAGGTTCATTCTGCGTTGGTGTCTGAGTGTACAGGGTATCTAGAATTCGAATCTATGCATGGGGATCTAGAAAACCGTAAGACATACAGTGTCGGTCAAATTATGGCAAAATTGCATACTTAGGTGCCTAACAATATACCGTTGAGAAAGTCTTAAAATTCCTAGTATTTCCGGAGATATCCGGAAAATCGAAATTTTGACAAATCGTTTTATTTTTTGCCTGAGCTTATTTAAAAACGTATTTCAAATCGAATTGCATTCTTGCGTTGCCACTTTTTTGCTCAATCCAATGGTGGTATTGAGTTAGGAATCCGACGTTTCGTCTTCAAGGGTCATCATTAACTTTCTTTTATTAAATACAAACTTTTTTTTCGTTTTCAGATGATATTAACGTTATTAACATAAATATGAATTTCATTTTTTATTATTGTTATTATTATTTTTTTATTAATTTTTTAAATTATTTATTTTGCTTTGACGTAATTTTGAATAGTTTAGGGTACCCCTGAAGGTACTAATATTTCAACGGAGCATGTGCCCCCAAGATTAACCATGTGTATTCTACCTCTGATGAACCCTGAGATCCACTGAATAAGCAGTCCCACAATACCCAAGACCTTAAACTTCTATAAGAGTACTCCAAGTTTAACCCGATCAAAAGCTTTGGAGAAATCTGTATAGATCGAGTCAACCTGGAGCCCCCCCTCCAAGCTGCTGCAGAGATAGTTAATATACAGCACCAAATTGGCATCAGTAGATCTACCCTTTATAAATCCAAATTGTTCAGGATTAGTAACAGTAACAGTCAAGTAACTTTGGCAACTCAGATTGGTTACATTGAAAATACAACTGAAAATTTAACCCTACTGCCAGATTTAGAAATGGGTTTTGGAAAGCTTTTCTGCTAGAGAGAGGGGAAGCAACCTCTGCCCAAGGACTTATTAAATATTAACAGTATAGGTTTGGTAAGAACGCAAACACATTTCTTCAGGAAAAATTCCGGAATCACATCTGGTCCAGAGCACAGCCTATTCTTAGAAGAAGTAATAGCCTCATATAAATCCTGTGTTGACAGAGTCAAAGTGCTTAATCAAATTGAGCTATCAAACTCAAAAGAAGGTAAGTCATTGATCTGCTCATCTGAAAAGTATTCTGCAAACATATTCGCAGTGTCTGAGATATTCATGCTAATCCTATCATTGTAGGTCATTCTAGAGGGAATACCAGAACCAGTCCTTTTATTCCGAATATATGATCAGAAGTACCTTGGATTATCAGAGACATTTGTTTCTACCTTATCAATGTATCGTTGATAACAAGTATCCCTTAAGCGATCACATTGCTTCCTCAAAAATATAAAATGATCATAATCCCCCTGTAAACCATTTATTTTAAACTGTTTATGATTTTGATTTTTCTTATGATCAAACTGCGAAGTTCGGAAGATTATCAAGACGGAAAAGAAGAAGTTCTATATTTCCTCAGAGGAATAAACTTTTCTGTGAATGAGTAAACCACCTCATAGAAGAATGCAACTATGTCGTCAATTGATGTTTCTCTCAGAAACAACAAATCCCAATTTATTTTAGCAAGACAATTATTAATCGCAAGATAATCACCCTTAATAAAATCATAAAAATATTCCTCATATTTCTTACCATGAGAGTCTTCAATACACAAAAGGTCAAAACTAACTGCTGTGTGGTGGAAGCTATTCTCAAAAATCTTGTCTATTGCGGGCCTAACACTAATTGAATCTGAACTACTGAATACTAGATCCACTGCAATCCCATTGTTAATTAACACCCCATTCGTTTGAAAGAAATTATAGAAGCTAAAATAATTTGATATAAAAAGTACCGAGTCATTGTTATTGTTATTATCCAGACAACCAGCAACCACCAAACCAAGATCATCATTGCCCCATCTAACATGTGGTAAATTGAAATCACCTGCCAAGACAAACAATCTATCCAAACATTTACCATATACATATTCGACAGGTTCACAATGGCTTATATAGGCTTGAAGATGGAGATGGTATAAAAATGCAACCAACAACATTGTTTATTGTAAAAGTCAAATAGATCTGATAAATATCTGCAACAGATGGGGTAAGAATTCTCTGTGTACATAAACACTTTTTAGCCGCAATCAAAACGAGGCTTCACAGTATTTGTGCCCATTTTACGATCACATCTATATGAATCATAATTTGATACTCCAACCTCAGCATCTGAATATTCAGATGTTAACCAAGTCTCGGCAATCATAACAATATCATAGCAGAGCAACTAAGTGCCTGTTGAAAACCATTTATCTCAGTTCCCATACCTCCCGTATTGACATAGTACACGCAAATACCCAACCCATAAGGGCTATCCTGTACTAAGCTATGATTTGATTTATTTGATCTTGATGAAAATTTTTAAGCTTGCGCTTATTATTCAACCAAAATCTCCTCAAAACAAACCCTCTAGAACAGTTATCGGGCTTCAAAAAGTCATCTTTGCAATCCCCATTGATGCTTATTTTAAAAGAAATAGTCTCACCTCTAATCGGCAAAGATTCAACTTTAACGTCTCTAATCTGAGGGCACTGTTTCTTGATGTGCTCTTCAACAAAACTAGGCGTTACCCCCATTCTAACGCGTCCGAGATAAAAATATTCCTTATCTGATGAACCTACAAAATTATCATCACCTTGTCAAAATATTTGAATAAAATGGTATGAATTTGTTAATGTTCGTCGCTAATGAATAGTATTAGATAATATTTTTGGTAATTTTGCTTCGGACGGTAGTTGTGATTAACTTATGGGAAAATTCTCCGAAAAAAGCATACATCAATTATGCTGTTCTAATGTTTATATTTTCATAATGACAAATATTAATTACCAATAGCTTATGATCGGAAGATTATTATTACCCCGAAGGCAATTTATCATCTGTAGTAGCCAGTTATAAAACTACTATATACTGTTTGCCAAATGAAAGAACCTGGACGGAAAGAATGCGGGCAAAAAATGTCCTCGCATATTTAGATGCTGCCACATTTTTTTCCCAATAATCCTAATTTATTTTCTGTCTAGTTTCCTATAGTGAATTTACATATTTAAATTTCCTACTTGAATACTTAATTTTGTTATTTTCCTTAATACTACCGTCTTCTATTATTTACTATTTTATTTACACAGGGAAATACGGAATACGGAATAAGTATACTATAATATTTATTTTTATTGATTGGTAGCAGGATATATTAAATACACTTTGACCCTAGACCAACACCTAATTTTTTTTACATATTTTAAAATTTCGGCAGCGACTTGCTTTAGCCATTGGCGTGGAAATTGCCGATGCCGAACTGTGTGGTTATTTATATTATTTGGTTTGTAAGGTCAGGTGATATATAGGTTTTGTCGATTTTGCAAATTCTCTTTTTTCAGTAGAAAGGGGGTGTCCTATAGAGTAGTTTAAGCCAAAAAAGTCGGAAGATCCGCTACATTTGAACCGAAAAAATGCCCTCAAAGTTCGAGTTTTGACACAAATTTTCAGCACCACTTCACAAAAGCACTAGAAATATAAACAAAACACATCTGAAAATCAATTGTCGGGTGAAAATATTAACTAGGATACATTTGCGTCGAACGAGAGACCTCCGTTTTGTTCCGGTCCTAATTTAAAGCGACTCATAGCCAAAGCCCCATTAAACAAAATTAAATTTTACTTGTAAATATCCATCCTCCTTTTTACTGTCAACTGTCACAATAGCCAAAACAAAATTTTTAAGAAGGCACACTGTTGCCAGACGTTTACTGTAGTTTCGTTAGCAAAATTCATTAGAAAAATGATGCGCTATAAGCGCAGCTTATTCACTACCAGCTAATCATCTTGTGGCGGTATCCTTTGATTTGGGAAAGTCAATAACCAAGTTTTGCAAATTTTAGAAGAGGGTCATGACTTAATATTGTTTTAAACGCCTGGGCATCTGAATAAAGTACTCACTTTACGCACTCTCTAAGATTCGTAAAATAGACTTTTTTAATGTGCAGTGCGTAAAATAAGTTATTTTACGCACTAGTGCGTAAAGTAAATCTGACATATTAAAATTATATATTTTACGCACTACTGTGTAAAATAATTTATTTTACGCACTAGTGCGTAAAGTAACTTAATAATATTTTTGTTTTTTCATATATTTTTCGGTAGTAGAAAAAATTTTGTATGCTACTCATGTGTAAAGTACCCTTTTTTTATTCAATTTCAATCAATTTTTTTTTATCAATATTCCCATTTATAAAAAAAGGTTCACTTTACACACTTGTTGCATAAATAACTATTTTATCGTCTAAAATCCGTTTAAAAACGATTTTAAAACGCGCAATTGTATAAAAATCCGAAATTTCCGAACCTCTCAGGGCGATAGCCGAAGCTTCGGACGAATTTGTCATGTATTTTGAAGCGAAAATTCATTTTAAATTCAACTGTGGAACTGAACTGCTCAGGGCGCAGCGCCCGACACTCCAACTTTCCGATTTCGATAGAGTTGACTAGCTGGTAGTGAATAAGCTGTGCTATAAGTGTCTCTACTCTTTTTTTTATTTAGGTGAATGATTTTTTATTGCAGTATCACATCCTATATTGCTCGAGGAGCGGTGTGTGTGCGAAGATGTTGATTGACACGGTTCTTGAATAGTTAGTTTGGGGAACAGATGTCGTGGGAGCATATTCGCATGTAACAGGCAAGATGTCCATTAGGCAATGCCGATCGTTTCTTCATATGTGACGTGCACGATAGCATTTAGTCAGATGTCGTGACTGTTACATAGAATCAACAAATAAGTCTTCAAAAAACTATAATTAATTTTAACGTCTTAAACTAATCAATATTATCAATAATAATATGGTAAGAATAACCTCGTGCGCCTATGGGAAGGCAAGACTTTTTACGTGCTAGTCCTCTACCCCCTTCAGTCGTTGTTAAGGTTCACTCGGTTGGCGCACTATATCTGTTTAAAGCCAAACAATTTTAGAACGCATAACCTGCCTTTACAGAATAATATCGTGCTTTGCAAAACGCTATATTTGTCGATTTCTTTTTATTGTACAATCAATCGTTTATTGGCTAACCTAACGCAGTTTTCATGAAAAATTCGCTTCTTGTAATAAATTCGCATTTCCGGTAATTTTCAACGTTTTATTTCATTAGCAAGCAAATTAAACCCGAATCGCAATATTTGGGTAGAAGCGCAGCCAGTTTCCATTTTAATTTGTGCTAAATGCGTTTTCATGTACAATTGTATATAAATTGTGATACAAGCTGGAAAGAACGCAGTTCTTGCTTAGGGGAGACTCGGGCATATTGATTATTTACGTCTAAGCATAATTTTCAGTCTCCAAGAAGCACATATTGTCATATGTTTATTATATACGCACTTCAATTTTGTGAACGGGCAATTACAATTTCAGAAAAATGTCCATAAGCCGAACGTTTTTTCATCAATGCCAAAATAATGCTCGTGATAATCTAACCTGTTGCTTAAATAAAAGAAGAACTTTATCATTAGGCCTTAAGGAACTGTATGCAATACTTAGATAATTGTTTGCAATTTTGTCATTATCGGTGTTATAAGACGATGAAGCTTTGTTCAACCTAGAAGAGAGATATTGTAACTATGTGTCTTCTGGTTGGTGGATACAAATAATGCCTTAAAAGGTCATATGCACTAGGCGATTCAGAATCTGTACAACCTCGGGTACAATTTTGTTGCCTTCTCAACTATCCAGAATACTTTCCAAATTTTGTCTGTTTAGAGATTTGTTTGTAACCCTTGTAACAATTGGGCGTCACTTATAATGAAATACTAGCTCAGTCACCAATTTGTAAGGATAGCTAATTAATTTAATTTAATTTAATTTAATTTAATTAAGCATGAGATTAGGGTGTGGATTGGATTGTTTCCTTTGTCATCTGATTTTTTTTTGGGCGCCAGAGGTCCTAGAGACAACACGAACTGAACATGAATGTTTAAATATAAATAACAATAAAGACAGAAAAATCAATTTGCTCTTATAATTCGTAATGTCTCACAGACCTCTATCTTGCGGCAAATCAAAGAAATAAATTAAAAACAAGCCATATATTAACTATATGAATAAATTACAAATGTGATTTATGGTACCATGTGAACTGGAGTTATCAATATAATTAAATTACAAATACAATCAAAAACAATCGATGAAATTACTTGAAATATAGTTTATAAATAAATTTACTTTGTGATGAGAATGAAAATTAAAATTAATGTAAAAGATTAAAATAAATTGAATAAATAGGTAAGACGATTACAATGGTCTTTACAACTTATTCCTCTTCTGATTGGCTAATACTTAGCTTGTCCAACTATCGTATAACCATGCAACCGTATTGGGACTTCTACTGAAACCTCCTTCTGCCTATTCCCAAGTTTAACTGACTTGAGGTGATCTAGGATTAAAGGTTGTCTCAGTGTCGTCTCCCTCTACAGGTCTGGCTCAGCGACGTGGAAGATGGTGGTTTTCTTCAGCCAACAGTATTCACATGCAAAAAAAATAATAATCTAGTCTTAGACCAATGTAAATCGCTAATAAAAATTATTCAGGAAAATATCCTGTGATTCCTGTGGATCTCAGTTGGACGATTACACAGGAGGAAGTGATCGACAATTTGAAAATTTACTGGTTACAGCAGGTATAACTTTAATTACGAATTTAAATTGAGCAACAATTATAAATAACTACTGTTACTCAAGATATTCTTTTTCTTTACTTTAAGACATGAAATTCAAAAGAAATTATGACTGAAATTAAAAATTCAGAAGTAAATTATGAAACTTGTTCTAAACAGTGACTCTCGGCAAATTTAAATAAAAGATAACTTGATTTTTATGATAAATAAAAAAATCGAGGTACAACCTCTCTATAACGAGTCTTATTATAACTCCAAATAAGTCATTTCGGTTACTTTTTTTTTATATGGCCCTTGGCACATAAACGATAATTGAACGTAATTACGTCTCAATTAATTAAAGATAAAAACAAGGTAATCCCTATCTCGCATTGAGATATGAATTAAGATAAAAGATAAAGAAAAAAACAGGTAAATTTACACATGTGAGTTTAACCTCTCATAAATGCAAATCAATGTCGGTACATCAGTGTTGAAACGTGACATGGCAAGCGCTAATAATCATATACTTGATGTTGCAAATAAACTGAAATTTTAATGAAATAAGCCTGAAAAGAAAAAATATTATAACCAACAATACTATGAGGGAAAATTCAGAGAAATTCTACTAAAAATTCAATTTACTACCTTTACAGGAATATATAAAATCCACTCCGAGAATCTCCCAAATAATACTATTCAATTTAAATGAAAATACTTAAAATAATATGCGTGACCGCTAAACGATGAAATAATTTCGTTCTGTGTAAATTTGGATTAAACCATTATCCAATTACATGAATTTGACTAATAAGATAAGCAATTATCCACCAACAAATCGGTATTTTAACCCAATGGTCACTACAAAAAATTAAGATTATTGAAGTTGTAAGCTACTCGAAAGTGTAATATAAAAATGCTAAATTCTTGCTTTAGCAAAATATGGTTAAGCGAATCATAAACAATTATTAATTATGTATTTGAAAAATTAAAAGATTAGTGAAATATATGCAAGATGAATAAAATATTTCAAGATCTGAAAATTAGCTCTGACCTAGTCAAACGTTGCCACAAAGATAAACGACCTTCCTTTCAAAATTAAGACGTTCAACAAATTCTGATTTTCGATTTCTCATTGGATAATTTAAATCATGTGACTACCGCTATAGGACACGCTGCGACACACTAAGGAAATACTCAACATATACTAAATATAGTAATCCGTATTAAATTAAATGCTTAAATGGTAGGTACTAAATAGCGAACTACGCTTTCCAACTACCCACTACATGAGATAAGCCCGTTTCCGAATAGATGTCACTTACTCAATATAGAAATCTACAGCGACACGAATCCGCAAATTGTAGATATAAACCAGCGTACCTGCTCTTCTTAAATAATTAGTTGTGTGAAATATACCCATTCACGGATAGATGTCACTGGCGATTAATATACCAAACATCAGAATTTAGTGGAGCGGAATAAACTTATATTTAATAACTTATATTCCGTTACACCCTTTTTCTATATAGTCGTTAGGAGAGGTTGCGCGATCGCCACACTAGGAGCTTTGAAAACGACTTGGCAAATTTTCAATTAACAAATGGAAAAGTCGCTTTTACATCGGTGAAACTTAGTTAGTTGGTATTTACAAAAACTTTTCGTATCATATTAATATCAACTGAAATTTCATTAGAAATGCTTAAACAGTCGTTTCAAAAATTTTGATCAGAATTATTTAGTTGACATGAAATCGCATCTTCAAACCTCATTAAATTGGCCTTTTGAAATATTTTATTTAAGAGAACAGGAATACAGCACGTCCTAAGCATTTTAAAATGAAAGGAGAGATCATTAAACCAGAAATCAAAAACTTACCAGAAAACGCTGCTGAATTTTGGCAATTATTTAGTATTATTACAAGCATTATCACCTGTTTTCTCTTCACTATTAAACTGTATTAAACCATTAGTATAACTTAACAAAATGATAAGAAAATAAGTGTGTTATTTAGTTATGATTCGTCCCTTATTATGCCGACATTACGCGGGAGATCGTGAGAAGCCGGTAAACAACTAAACAATAACTCACTTTGATTAGTTGCAGAAACTTAATCCCAGATTACCATTGGCACAAATGGTAGGCAATATGCTTATGCACACTTATAAACTACTAACTTTATAAAACCTTGTTTCAAGTACCGATAAAACGCTATAGAAAAGCATAGTCTTAGAATGAGGTTCTAATGTTTCAAATTAGACCGAATGGCAGAGTTGCGGGATTGATATCTTCTTGGCTAAATATCGGGAGATGATTGTGTTGGGCTTAAAGGAAATAATTAGGTGCACAATGTAGATACATGGCTGAAGTTTAAAAAAATGCTCTATAGTAAAAATGTGATTCTGTCCAAAAAAGTGAACCATACTAATTGAAATAGTTATTTCCGATGCATCCGTGATAGCAAAACAATAGTTAATACATGAAGAGATGCAACATGCAGTTGGGTTGCTTGAATCTTGTGCGAACTCAGGGGGTGTTTGTCGTTCGCTTTGAAACATCGCAAACTTTAATAAGCAGAATTTTTAAAGCTCCCTCAAAGGCGCTTCATATTCTTTCATCCCAGGAGAAAGAGATATGAAATAGCATCTGAGTTAGGTCCTGACCTGCAGTTGATGCACATTTTGATTACCATCTAGACTCTGGAGAAAGAGGGTGTCATGAGGGTCTAGATCAATACCATGTCCAAAGCAATCTGCTCAAGATGTCTTCATCGCTGCAAGAAGCTTTGACTTTCTATGGCTACCGAGTATGCAAATTATACTTATGCGCTCTGAACTTGTTGCTATCCTGCTCCAGTCTCTCCTACATAAACTGTAAAATTAATTCAGGTTAAACTTTCATAATATCTGTGCTTCATTAAAAATGTAGTCGTTTGCATTTTCCCCCATTTAGGAATTTTTAATATACTGGAGTAACAAATTTAAAATGTAAGAATGTCAATAAATGCTGAAAATGTTGTTGCTTTTTATAGGAATATGATGCGCAGCCAAATTTTCATGAGTTAGATAGGTCGAATTGAGTTTTATTGAAGCTTAATCCGGTAAATGTATTATAATTTTAATATCAAAAGAAAGTAAATTTCAAATGATCAATGCTATAATTTCTTTGATAGCAATTCCTTATTATTTAGGCCTTGGCCTTTTAATTGAAGGGCTTAAAATAAAAGAGCTGAAGCGGCTTTTTTATTATTTGGAATTAGTCGCAAGTTTGCTTATCAAGAGCATTAATTCATTTGGAGTATTTAAATGGTTTCATGGTAAAATGAATATAGATATTTTTGGCAAATTCTATTTATAAATATCTAGGCTCTTCGCTTCGACGATAGAAACAAGTGGAAAAGATATAAAGGATAAATCGAGGACAAACTTTCATTTAATTCTTTATTTATATGAATCAAGCGTTGCAAAAAAGGACAACGTAAACATAAACTTTGGCGACTTATTTGGCACAGTTTAAATATTAATGTAACTTAATAAATAATTGTAAAATATAAAAAAACTGAAAATTTGAATTTTCCCATCTCTCCTAGAAGGTATAGGAGATATATACCATCGGCTTTAGGAGAGATGGACCCTACACTAATTTAGTTTTTCTTCGCCTTTTTCATGATGCCGCCCACCGCAGAGTTGGCACGTGTTGGTGTAGGATGTGCGACCTTCGTGCAACCATCTAGAGCAGAGAATGCATTGTAACTAGTCTTCTTTTTTCTTTGTAAGACGATAGTCTTCGAGACACCCGACGCCGAAGCACTGATTTTCGAGGTCATCCAAAGTTTCTTCCCCACTAGACGAATCATCCAAGATATCATCTCCATCAGATTCTGAAGAGGTAGACTCGTGCCTCCGTTTCTTTTGCAACATTTTTTTTTGTAGATTGTAGTGATTTATTTTTGGAAGGTTCTGCCCTTGGTTTCTTCAGACTTTTCAGCTGAGGTGTTTGTTTATCTCTTTGCATCTTCTAGCAAATACCAGCAATGTAACTTGGAGAAGTCAAGTTACCAATTAGGTTAGCATGAGCCTTTTTCATCGATGGGGCACAGGAGAAAGCTCCTTAAGCACTGTCCCAGGTGTTACTTATGTTTCAGTGGGTTCTTCTACACTGTCCAGCTGCTGTCCGGAAGGCCTTGGTGAGTCACATTCACGAGGAAGAATTTGGGAACAAATGTCTTGCAAAGCAGTCTCTGTTGATACTTCTGTGGGGCTAGCTTGTTTCTCAAATTCGGCTCGTGGATGTATAACAGCCTCATTTGGTGGTTTCGTTAGAGAAGCGTGATTGGGTATTTCGTCTGGATCATAAGGCCACATACCTGGTACCAGAAAGGCCGATACGGCATTACTGACTGTAGCCGATTTGCCCCAGGTCTCCTCTAAAAGTTTGTCGAATTGCAACCGATTTAACTTTCTATTGAGGTTGCATTTGATCATCCTCTGAACGAATCGTAGTAATGCCCTTTAAGGCTCTTAAAGAAGCCCGATCAAGCGGTTGCAAGTAATGAGTAGTATGACTAGGCAAACAAAAAAAATAACATCGTTGTCATCGGCGAATTGTAATGTGTCAAGATTAGTCGTGTGAGCACTGTGTCCGTCTACTACTACCAAAACCTTTCCGGGTGTTTTTCTGGGGTAGAAGTAATTCTGTAGCCAGTCCATGAAAATTTCCGACGTCATGTACGCCAACTTTTCGGACATGCGTACCCGTGAGCCAGGTGGCATTCCATCAGACCATTCCACTTTAGCATTTTTTCCCTTAAATGCGCAGTAGGGAAGCAAAAATGCTTCTTCAGCGTTACATCACACAAGTTACAATCCTTTCACCATTTGTGCTCGGGCTAATTGAAGTTACACTTTTAGATCCTTTCTCAGCCCGCACCTACCCAGCTCGCGTCTTCAATTATATACCTGTCGGTCGTCTGTATATTGCCAAGCCTGTCAAACAAACTATTCACAGAAAGTACATCATAAAGTTCTTTAAAATATTTATCCACAACATTTTTCGACATTCACAACGCTTGACCTATTGAAGTACTTTCAGCTTTCAGAACTGTAATGTCTGATTTCCGCCTTAAAAATTGTAGCAGCCCCACGCTACCAGCTTTACCTAAAAATTCAAACAATAATTAGTAACAAAACATTTAACTACCAAGAGTTTATCTACTCACCATGTTCCCGATTAAATTTATGTTGAATTACAAGACATTCGGCTAAATTATAGGCCATTATGCGTGCTTCCTGTCTAGTCGGTGCAAAGCCTCGCTTCTGTAATTTTTGATGGGGGTAGCGAGCTTTGCTTCTATTTCTCTGCCAAGCATGCTGCCAGGGCCCAAACAGTCGGTTTTATCCAGATGGCTAGCTGTAAGTCTTCGATTAAAAGTTGTTTTTGGAATGCCGAATGAACTTGCTTTTTCGTCCACGCACCCATTTTGCCGAACACTACTACATTAACGGCAGAATATGAATTTACTGTAGACCAAGAACCTCTTTTAACCACATTCCGCTTGCGGGTGTACTGATTGGGCATTATCCTGTAACAACAAAACATTGGTCCATCTCTCCTCTACCTTACTGGCCCGTCTCTCCTAAAAGTAGAGGATAGATGGAACAGTAAACCCTCAAGCAGTTAAACACGTGAACGCTACGCTTTTGAGGTAAGTGCATGCCGGAATACATATCTGCCCATAAGACGTCTAAACTTTTATCTAAAACTTACCTTAAGTGAAGTAACTGTTCAAAGAGAAACATCATGCAAAATTTCGGTCACGATTCAAACCCAAATTTACCCATAACTTTGAAAAAACTGCACACACATGCGAGTAACTGTAAGTACTACCGATCAGCAACTAACAATATTTCATGATTAAATACCGGCGTAGCAAGAGAAGCGTCTAGTTTTTCGAGAGAAACAGGAATGTGAGAGATTGGCTAAGGTGGCGAGGCTCGCGTCTAGATCGCACAGTAATGGGTTTGAAGCCCGGCGCTTGCAAGTTTTTTTTTATTGGAATAGATAGCTATTTGTCATGCTTTGGGTTAGTTTAGGTTAGTTTCTGTTAGTTGCGCCCCGCAGCTAGTGCAGGGCATTGCATGAAGTGAAAATGTAAAAATATAAATCTAAATATTAAACAACGCATGTGGCGCCATAAACTAGAAGTCGGGATCAAGGCTCCCTGTGCCGGCGAGAAACTAGTCGTAGCAAGCATTGTTACCACAGTATACGAGAAATAGCTCCCCTACTGGTCCATCTCTCCTCGATTTACCCGATACATTCTTCAAAACATATCTAAATATGTTGTGTATTTAAAAAATTGAAGAATTTAATTTTTGAGTTATTTATTGGGCACTGCTTTTGATAAAGCAATGTGTTTTAGTTTGGCTTAGTTTGGGTTAGTTCAAAGATCGTCAACATTGGGTTAGTCCAAAGAACTGCAGCATTGCGTATACTAAGACCTCTTTAATCTAAGGCTCTCAATTATTAATTATCTTATTATCTTAATAATCTGGAAATAATAAGAGGCAAACCGCTCTACAATGATTCCTTGAGATACAAGTCCCATTACCTAAATGCAATCAAGTTTTTCTTGCATTCCACACAAATAACCACACTTTGTTTGATTGCGCTTTTCTCCAAAAAATTCGCTACAAGATCTTCAAAAGCAACATTTTTGATTTAAATATTACCCTCCTCCTCTTCAAAATCTTGTTGATTTCATTCTGAAGACTCACTACTATTACTAGAGAGCGACTCTAATGTAGTAGACTCTATATTTTCCTGTATAATGGCATTTTTGCTTCCTTTTACTTTTCGTTTTTTGATTTTTCCACTGTTTTTTCTTTGTCTCTTCCAACTTACTCTTTTTTGCTGCTAATTTGAGTTTTTTTCTTTGATATTTCTTTTTCTCTCTTGGCCTGTTCTTCTTTTTTCGTCTGCTTTCGTTCTTTTTTTGTTAATAATTCAAAACATGTGAAGACGTTAATACTGAGAGATGTTTTTCTCTCTGAGCTTTTTTATAAGATACCGGTTTAGGCCAGGCGAAAAAAGCACTCTCTTAAATGGGGATGGCAGTGAGATCAACAATTTTCGTAGAACTTTCAGATTCTTCATTAACAGGAACCGGTTGCTGTTTACTCTAGGTGACTCTGGATTTTCCACACTTAAGCATGCTTTACCTAGATAATTTTCTGATGCATCTTCAACTAAAGGCAACTAAAAAATGGAAATGTAATTATAGGCAACAAAACACTTATATCTACCGCTTTTATAAATTTCTTCCAGAATTAGTTGTGGTGAATATGCTTGAATTTCAGATGGTTCCAGTTGATGTGAATATTCCTGAATTCCAGATAATCCCGGTTGCTAATAGCGTACGAAATCTCGATTTTTTTATAGCATGACTATATTAAAAATGTGCAGGTTTTTCATATTTTGTGTTAGTTTTGGTTAGTTCCTGTTCGTTGTATCCCAGTAGCGAGCGAAGCGAGCGGAGGACCATCCATGAAGTGTTCAAATATTTGGAGAATCGTAACGGGGGGTATTGTGGTTAACATTTATTACAGTCACGCTGTAAAAATCGGTTTACTGGACGCTCGATAAGAAAGTGCGTCCCAGTTGTGTAAATAATCCCGAATTCCAGATTGTCCCAAATGTGGTGAATATGCCTGAATTTCGGATGGTCCTGGTTTATTTTGCTGATGTTTTGTTCTAAATTATCTACGGTGACTGCCACATTAATGATGCTGATGATGATGGTCATGCCTAGTCTAGATGTAGTATTTACAAAAAATATCTAATAAAACTAGTTTTGTACATCTGTATTTTCCATATATAGTAAAGTGATGTATCCTCTTTTGATCCCCATAATTCCTTTTAAATCTCAATAATTTCTCCTGTTCAATTTCACCTTCTAGGTAAGCCTGAAATATCCCTAAATAATTTACATTTTTTTAACAATAATAGACAATAATATCCTAAGCAGAACTAATCCAGATTAACTAAGAAAAAAATCTGGTTATTATAATAATTTTTATAACTAAAGTATCTTTAATAACACTAATCGACCACTGCAAGCAATAAAGATGAAATAAGTAGCGAACAAGTAGTAAAAGATGCGAAAGCATTAGCGAAATACCCAAAAAGAAACAAGTATTAATGAAGAAACCGCTAGTAACCAGCAGACATTAAAATGCCTATTAATAATGAAACCGCGAAACATTAGGCAGTTATTATTTAGGTGCTATTACTTACTTTAAGGAAACACTTTATATTGGTGGTAAAACACCCTTTTGAGCAGATTGCCGTGAAAAATAATTAAAGGATATTTCTTCTCGTTGAATTTGATGAGCATTACAATATGAAAATTAATTGACGACGCGACGGATAAAGAAAATGTTGAGAACGATTCGTGTTTTACGGGGACCCCTCGAAAAAACTAACTCCACGTCAGTGGCGGCTTGCGGGTTGAAACCAGGTGAATTGGTGGGAATAAAAAAGATCACATTCGCCAAAAATGGGCATTGCTGTCATTGGTTTATATATTGATTTAATAAAGTGATATATTGCGGTAAGAATCATGCGATAATCAAGCAAATGATCTACAGTAATTCGATTATATATTCTTTAATTAAAATGATATATAGCTGTAAGAAATCTTCGATAATCAAGCAATTGACCTGCTGTCATTTTATTATATTATATTCATTAATTAAACTAATATATAGCGGTAAGAAGCATACGATAATCGAACAAATTAATGATCTACATCCATTTGATTTCATATTCGTTAATTAAAATGATATATAGCTGTAAGAAATATTCGATAATCAAGCAAATGTCCTGCTGTCATTTGATTATGTATTCATGAATTAGCGGTAAGAAACATACTATAATCAAGCGAATGATCTAGAGCCATTTGATTATAGATTCGTGAATTAAAATGATATATAGCGGCAAGAAATATTCGATAATCAAGCAAATGTCCTGCTGTCATTTGATTACGTATTCATGAATTAGCGGTAAGAAACATACTATAATCAAGCAAATGATCTAGAGCCATTTGATTATATATTCGTGAATAAAAATGATATATAGCGGCAAGAAATACTCGATAATCAAGCAAATGATCTACAGCCATTTGATCATATATTAATTGATTAAATTAATATATAGCGATAAGAAATATGCAATAATCAAGCAAATGACTTGCTGTCATTTAATTATGTATTTATTAAAAAAATGATATATAGCGGTAAGAAATATTCGATAAGATAATCAAGCAAATGACCTGCTGTCACTTGATTATATATTCATGAATTAAAATGATATATAACGGTAAGAAACATACGATAACCAAACAAATGAGCTACAGTCATTTAATTATTTATTCATTAATTAAAATGAAGGATAACGATAAGCATTGTACGGCAATTTAGGCGCTTAAATATATTAAATTGATTTTACTTTATTCTGCACGAGTTGAAGACACAGGTGCTCCCTGGAAGTAAGTCTCCTCCCTGTGGCGTCACCCACACAGAAAGAAAGCCTTGGTATGCGTAAATGGAATTAGCCAGGTCAGCGTGCAATTCTATCGCACAGAAGAAATTCGATCCCATAGAAGGAATTCTCGCCCATAGAAAAAATTCTGTCCCTCGGAAAGACCCTAGTAAAATGATAAATAATTTTAGCCACCTTAACACTCGCGTCGAACATACCTTTAAAAAAAGGGTCACAACCTTGGTGCATCATACAACGTTTATGGACGATATGACCGGCAATTTTAGAAAGTATACATTCTACTAAGTTTGTTTAACACGGCAAAGATACAAATGGGCGGTAGTTGGATTTGAGGGTCTGAAATAGTAAAGATACATTCCAATAGGGAAACCGGCCTGCTCGCGTTGAGCGGTCAGGCGAGAAGAGCTATCAATTTTCCAACAAAGGATTATATACCCACAGTGGCGTGCACACAATGAAAGCACAAATGCATTGCCTACCCTGATGTTTTGACATTTTTCATATTTTCCCATTTAATTTTAATCCCGATAATATAAATTATAATTTTACTAATAAGTATAATCCAAATTTAAAAAGCTTATCCTAATCGCCAATTAAAATATTAATTATATTATAGAAAAACATCACAGTTTACCACTCATATTACGCTACCTATAGTAAACGGAATAATATTCTCCGACGGCAACCGCTAAAAAGCATTCCATAACAAACCGAAGGCATGCACTTATACCGTCAATACTGGATTTACTATGGAAGCGAAAAACAGTGCTTGAAAAAAGACAGCCAAATGAAACGTTACATAAAAAGAAAAGAGACAAAGCATGCGAAGATGGTCCGGGCCGACCGACGCGACGACGCAACGATAAGTGCTGTTGTCAAAATGTGCTCTCTTTAATTAATATTTTGATTTGATAGACATTCTTTTTTTACCAAGGATCATATTGTTATTGTTTTTTTGCGCTTTAATAATTGGTTTGAAAGCGATTACCGGTTACATTATTACAGGGGTTGGTTAAGAAAGCTTTATTATTTAATAATGTTTAAAATTACAGTACATGGGGAATCCCTAAATTTATTAATATTTCTATATCTGGGTATTAATAACGCCATGCATTTTTTTGCAAGAAACTGAAACCCGATAATACAACACCGGCATTGGCCAGCCATAAATAAGAATAATCTCAGGTTCCCTTTTCCATGTGCCCTATTCTTGTGTGAGATTGGGATTTGACGCCCTGCGCTTTTAGTTATAGTTTTGAAAGTTTAGTTAGTTTAGTACCTATACAAAGGGTTGTTGATTTCTTTGTGGGTTAGTTTTGTTGGTTAGAAAGAAAACCTCGATATTTTAATAAAAAAATCAATGACAATTATTAGTGGCTTTGCAGGTGTCGTCATAAAAAAAAGGAAATTGTAGAGTAAACGTGGGTATATTGATGTAAATAATGTGTCAAATGTCTCAGAAAAACAAGGCCAGTCCACTAACCATTTACAACGCGTTTTCTTTGCATAGTTTTGGCGAAACTCGAATTGAAAAGGCTTTATGCCTACATTTGTTGGAGCCTCAAAATTTACGTTTTTGGGTGTGGCATCTGAAAAAAAATTCTACCTACGGCGGCGCCTTCAGCGGGCTTATTCCTTCTGTATCATTTTCTATTATGTTGCCTACCCTCTCCTAAATGGCACTGCACGCCACTGTATACCCATTTGTCAAGTGATGCATTAAACGGATGTACCGTACGTGTCAAGCAGCATCTGGAGCAAGATCGCGAGAAGTAAGGTAACGAGATTATCGATAAACACAAATTAAGCAGCAAAAGGAGAAAACCGCAATATTGTATTCAGTAACATTTGCAACATTACATATTATGAGCATATTGATAATTCAAGAAAGGTTATCATTGGTATTTTTTAGTGAATTGCCTTTCGTGGTGAAACATTAGAAATGATTGATTGAAAGTTCATATCCAAAAACGAGTGGTCTAATAAAAACGAGTAAAGCAATGAACCTCTTATGCCACCTAAAAAGAGTGGAATAACAATTATTATCTCACTAGCATGGATAAATATTATTACATTAATATTCATTGTTTTAAATGTAAATAACTTCCGATTCGTAGATTAATCGAAAGATTTATTATTTTATAATGAGGCTTTATATCTTCAAAATCAAAAACATGAAACCAATTTTAAAATTAATTTATCATAGAAACAATAAACCTCTTAAATTTCCAATCAATCCTATATTCTACAAGAAGGAAATTTAAGCATTAATAAAAGAGCTCGTGTTCCAAACAATGGCAAAGTTAAAATCAGAAGCCGTTTCGTAACAAAGAACCTTCATAACATTAAAGGGCTTTAATTATAATTAGGCGAAATCATTATTTTTAGAGCTGGAAAAGCTGGTTTAGCGCTAAATTGAGTTGAAAAAGTTCTTATGGTTTTTGAAATTTTAACTGTGATTAGCAGAGGGGTTATATTCTGGCGATGATTTCGTGAATTATTGTTCATTTTACAAAGTATGCAACTGATTCCTCAAATGATACGATATTATTAGGAGGGTAAAGTTGGAAAAGCTTTTGATATCTTTCTTACTTATATATGTATTTAGTTCCTACCTGGGGACATTTTTCAACAATCAAAAGCAACCAGTAATTAATAGGAGGTGTAGCGAGGGTAAGTTTTAGGACCACTACTAACACCCGAACCTATGTGAATGACTCGGTGACAAGCGACCTTTTCACGGATGACACCACGGTGCTCTGTTTAGGTAAACACTTGGATTATATGGCTTCTAGCCTTCACGAGATACTGTAGGGCGTTTCGGTTTTTACGTGAGCATGGGTCGGCTTGAATATTTCTACCAGGGAAGAAACCGTATAGATTCTGACTTCTGTTTAATTTTTTATTGCTCATCAGCCAATTAATGAAATTTATTTATTTGTTAGGGACTAGACGCACCTTACCATTGCTCATTTTTAATTTTATGTTTTATTCCCATGTATGAAGATGGATCAGAATT
>MU188235.1:0-12015 GCA_016904865.1 Pissodes strobi | reverse complement strand
TCTACAGGAGAATAACCATAACATTATTTTAAACGAATTGTTATGATTATATTATCGACCTAAAATATTCATCGACAGTGTAATTCTTTGAAATTTATTTCCACTTTTGTGTATTCACGCCTCGCAAATTTCGAGATTGTGGCCATAAATTGTGATCTAATGGAATCGAAAAGGGACCACCGCTTACTCTATAATAGAAACCAATATCCGAACTGTTTTGCTTTAAAGGGTGAGTGATATTTTTTTAACTTAGCTCAATGCATTTTGAAGGGGGAAGCAAATGAGAGTACACTTACGTGATTAGAATGGAAAATGCCGGTCGCATATATTGTTTTTAAGGTAGGGGTATTATTGCAATACATTTACTATTCGATTGCAACTATTACATGCGTTCATATAAGGAACACTTATTGCTTATCTGGAAATCTGAAAATATCTTCTGACTGGCCTGGACCAGGTACTTGATCAACATTGATAACAGAATCTGACGCTTTTTCTAACTTATTATGTTTTTTTGGACTTTAACATGTTATTGAACATTTTTAGTGCTATATTATACATGCTGGAGAACTTTGGGGGTTCTCGAGATCAACGAGATCAAAAGTTATATTTCTGGGAAACTGAAAGTTCGTTCTAGCATAACCAAAAGAAAATCTGATTATCAGGGAGTGATAAGCGTGTCAAACAAGCTTATTGCATGATTGATGATAACGAAAGAAAAGCCTATTTCCTCTGGAATATCTTCCATTTCTACTTATACCGTGAGGCGCCGTTTCTTCCCAAAACTTTCTGGTTTTATAGCTTGTTATAGCAGTGGCAGATTCTCAATAAGTGCACATGGGCACGCGCACCCTCAAATAATGTTAGTTCCAACCACAATTAATGTCTCTTCTAAACGTATTTCAAATAGTTAAAATGTATTTACTAGAGAAAAAAATATATATTATTTCTCATTTCATCATGCTCCTCATGAAGCGTATCTGTAAATAGCCGGTGAACCGCCGAATGCTGTTACAACCAATGCAAATTCCTTCGAGAACTGCTCAAGCGACTTCGGAGTCTGATTGGAGGAGTCGTTATTCCGCTAGCTCCTTGTTCCCCGTAACTAGTCCTTTTCGTTAAGATCACCTTTGTGCACAGCCTATATGTGCACTGTTAATGTTAATATATCGGTTTATCGCGTTGTTTTGTTCTAGTTTATTTTGCAAACGTCATAATACTCGCAGACAGTCTGTGAATTTGACGGAATTTTCGACATGTGTTTGGCGTGCAATACTTAAAAATAATTTGTTTTTCGTCGCTAGATAAGAAAATATGATAATTAAAATTGCCATGAAACAAAATACCTTTTAAAATAAGAATTTGTAAAAAATGCTTGTTGTGTGGGTATGACGCTCATAACAGAATTCTTTATTCAATATATAAAACAAAAATGGTTTACAAACCAACCCGCGCGCTGCCCCTAATATCTCAGCTCCTATTCCTCCTATAAATAAATCATGGGAAAACATCCTAGTCGAACTAAAACTAATTTTATTTTCCAGGTCGATTATTTAGAATTTATCGCCGGACTCAAATAATATTCAAATTGGAAAGAGCTAGAACCATCAAATTAGGATAAATTGTCGTAAGTATGGAGGACATAAAACCGAACGTCATGACATAACGAATGCGGGCCTTTTTAAATATTCACCCCAAACTGTGAAGATATACGAGGGCGCTATTATAAATCACGTAATGGTTCTGAATACGTGATCCGAATGTGACAATACTGCCGAATTCAGAAGTCTTTATTGGTTGTATAAATGCTAAGAACAGGATATTGCTTTTGCAGAAATTAAGTGATAACTATTACGTATCTACATTGAAAACAAGCTAATATTATTACTTTCAGTCATAGAATCCATCAATTAACGCTGCCATAGAAATTTAGATAATAAGCTTTCCACTGTGGAGATGGAAATCATTTTGGCTGGCTTCACCATTTTGGTAGTGCGTTACTAACTAATCTGTAAGTTGATTTATAATTTTGGATGAGACATATATTACAATTTTTCAATACTAAGCTCCACAAGCAAGGAATGAGATATTGCTTTAGCAGAAATTGAGAGATAATTAAGTGATAAACAGTAAATGTCTGCATATGAACGAAAAATAACGATTTCTGTCCTAGAAAGTGCCTAATAGTGTCTATCAAATATTTTGGGCCGTGTTTTGTTCAATAGTTTTCCTGGAGTAGTTCTATTAAATTATTTTTGAAATTTAGTTGTCACGCATTCCGTTTTCAAACTTAAATAGAAAGAGTCTTACAATTGCAGCGTTGTAAATGCTACTAAACTCAGAAATATAGTTTCATCCCTTTTATTGGTAAATTTATGTGGCTGTATTCTATTTACCTTACATTAGAACTTAACATAGCTATACTGAACTTAGTATTTTTATCTTAAAATTTAAAGCATTGACAATTTCATAATTTGCATTATTGGAACGTACCCAACTGGTATTGATGGATACAGTTCCGAAGTGTTCGTAGTCGTTCCTCATTTCCGAGCGTTCTCTTGATGAAGGTCAAAGATAATTTTTGGTATTTGACGTGGTATTTTCCTGCCGAGCGATAAACACGTAGGTAAAGAAGAGACAAATTTTCGAATTCGATATATCATCGTTGTAATTTTTGGTAATCAGGTTATTAATTTATTATGAAATAAATTGGCAAGTATTCTGCCATTAATATTTTCTCGTATTATCGGCAATATCGTCTCGTAAATATGTTTCATGTAAAGTGGGGTTACCCTTTTCAAAAGGGAATGTTATATTGTTGTGTTTCTATATTAGAGAGTTAAAAGTATTTATAATTTATCTAGGGTCCACCACCTGGTCTTTCGCTAGCCTAGAAAGTTTTTCCAGGTTTATTGCTGCCAATTTGAGACCCCTTTGGTGAAGTGATGCCAACCCACATGGCGTGACGTGCAGCTTCACCGAAAGCTTTAAAACTCCAATTTGGGTGAGCCAAATAGCCGTGTGAGTTAGGGAATAGCCACCAACCACTGCCAGTTAATTCAACTTCAGTGTGATCGTATGAGAATGACGTACAGGTAGACCATATATTTGCTTATTTTACTTATAATCTTTACTTTATCTTCTTTGAAACTACCGTTAAATTACTTTTTAATCGTTCATTATTTTTTATCGTATCTAATACCGTATTTTTATCGTTAATTGATTAACTAATATCGACTATCTTCACTACCGTATACGATATAATCTTGGTCAGCAAATGTCTTGCTAATATAATTGTAATTATCTGATATACTTTTTTGTATTACATACATTTACTTTAATGCTACGCTCTTACTGTAGGTTATATAAGCACATTTGATTTTTTATTGAACATACCGTTAAATGATATTTAATCATTTACGATCTTTTATCGTAACTCTTACTGTTGCTTACCGTTATTTGATTAATACCGACTTTTTCCATTAATGATATTATTTTGATACGCAAATGACTTGCCAACACTACAGTGATTATCTGTTTTATTTTTGTTCCACATGTTCTTACTGAAACGCTAAACAATTACTGTAATTTACTGTAGACCTTACGGCAGTTAGAACGTTCTAGATAACTACCACTTTAGGTTTTGTCCGTATGCAGGTTACCGAATTGAGCCCACTTCGATTTCCCTTGTAAATCTTCATTGATCATTTATTCTCTTCACAGGTGACTTTATTTGTTTCATTTTTTAACTGTATGTTTTTTGTCCACATATTATTATATTATCGCTGCCATGGGATTAATTTATAATTAATTTTTTATTTAGCATATTAATCCTTATTTAAGGTGTTTTTAAAGCGTTCGGCGATTGTGTTTTATTTAGTCAAGACCTTAAAAATTCTGATTTTAGTTGGGAATATTTAAAAAATATCTTTAGAACTAAAGATTAAGGGTTAATGAAAAAAAGCTTTATTATAAAAAGATAAAAATCTCATTTACAAAGCTAACCATAAAAATTTTCAGATAGGTACAAAAAAAAGTTTGATAAGGATCAAATAAGTAAATTATACAAATACAGTACCAAGTACAAGGAACATAAAACATAATAAATAGGTATAAATAGTCCAACAACGGATAGCTTGTTAATAAAATTTACATATACAATAAAAATAAAAGATGAAATAGACATAAACAACACGCGCCCGTTTTACAGGGAATCGTCAAGGAATTCGGCAACATCATAGTAAGCCTTTCTCAAAAGTAATTCCTTTACCCTCCCTCTAAACACTCTGTAAGAATTAAAGGATCTAATATTTAGGGGAAAGTGATTAAAGGCTTTTTAAGCAAAGTAGACATAACCAGAGCACTTCGGGGAATCAATAAAGGAACAACATTCACTTGCCTAGTGTGATATGGTTGGACAGGATCCAAAGAGTTGAAATACTTCTTGTAAACTAGACAAACACTCTCTAGAAAATACAAACATGGAACAGTCAAGATCTTTTGTGAAATAAAAATAGGTTTACAAGAATGCCGAAATGACATATTAAACATAAACTTAAGAGCTCGTTACTGAGCTCGAACAATAACGGCAGTCATAAATGACTCTTTTGAGAGGGGTGAGTTTCCCGGCATTCTTAAGCAAGCTATGGTTGTACCTCTGTACAAGGGAGGTGACTCTGATTCTCCAGAAAACTTTCGTCCTATCTCTCTTCTGCCTTCTCTTGGTAAGCTAATAGAAAGACTCGTTAAAAAAGAATGCTTTCATTTCTCGCTGCAAATAAAATCCTATCCAGTTCTCAATTTGGCTTCCAGAGTGGAAAATCAACTTCGGATGCTATTTTCTCTCTTCTTGAAGACATTTATTTAAGTACAAATGAGAATCTATTTTTAGCAGCAGTATTTTGCGACTTGTCGAAGGCATTCGACTGTGTCGATCATCATCTGTTGCTCCAGAAGCTGGAGGTTTATGGATTTAGGGGTATAACTCTCAATTGGTTTAAGTCCTACTTGCATGGCCGTAGGCAGTCAGTGTCATATCAGGGCAGGCTCTCTAACTCAATGCCAATAAATTGTGTAGTGCCTCAGGGCTCCGTTCTTGGCCCTATCCTCTTTTTAATCTATATCAATGATCTTGCCTCCATTCTAATCTAGGCAATTGTTAGGCTCTTTGTTTGGCGTGCGAGTGATGTTGGGGTTTTGGAGAAAATGATAAATGCTGATTTAGTTCGCATAAGAACCTGGTAGAATAGCAACAATTTATCATTTAACACACCAAAGACTGACATGTTGAGCTTCAAGTGTTCTCTGGCTAATATTTCATTGGGCGATGACCAAATACTTCCTGCTGCTGGTGACAAATTCTTGGGGGTGACACTGGATGAGAGTTTGAACTTTGAGGAGCACATCAGGGCTCTTTCAGTTGGGCTATCCTCTGGTTGCTATGCCTTGAGAGTGCTTTCTCACCACCTGGAGCCACCCGTCTTGAGATCGGCTTATTTTTCTCTAATAGAGTCACGCGTTACTTATGGTATAGCTTTCTGGGGATGTTGCAGTGCTGCCAGCTTCTCTTCAATTTTTATCTTGCATAGATAGATGGACAGAGATGTCCTTTTAATTTGGGTGACACTTATCTTAGAGACTCTTACCATTATTTTAAGTACGATAACATAATCTCAATTAGGTTTGAGACCTAATTCATTTTCTTTTGTGCACGTTATTTCTGAGAATGTATTTAATATTTAAAAATATAGCCTAATTAGAACATTTGATGTTTATTTTGGTACGTTGAAATCAGAGCTGTTGTAAGTACCCATAAAATGTACTGAAGTATTAAGTACCAGTATTTTTCAAATCCGCTATAAGTACCAGTACTAAGTATAAGTTTTTTAAGGGATACTTGAAAAAAATAAGTAAGTACTGCTTTACGTGTATTTTTAAGTATTAAGACTTCAAGTACTAACATTTAAGTATTTACTATTTGGTACCTATATTTAAGTACCTAAGCACATATTTTAGAACTTAAATTATGTTATTAAGTATTAAATATACATATTTTTTACTTAAAGCGCTATATTTAAGTTTTATTACTCAGAACTTAACTAATAATCTAATTGTATTTAATTAGTAACTACTAAAAGTACTAAATCTAAATAATATGATGATAAAGTTAATATAACTTATTGGCTTTAATAAAAACTAATTTCTAAAAATTAGCATCACTTAAAGCCTGTCTTCTCGGAGAATTTATTATCTGAGCATAAGAAAAAAGACGCTCTACAGGTGGAAGATGGTATAAATGGTATTGAATTTTATAAAAACCATTTTGAGAATTTTGTAATCATTTATCATTTCTAAATTAAGATACTTTAAAACTTCTAGTTCACTAAGTGAAGTGGAATTAGGTATTTTTTGAGAGGAGTATGGAGATAACAAAGAAATGGCTTCTGGTGCTTCTTCTTCATCTTCAAAGTCAAAAATGGATCATTACGTGACCGGGAATGAGAATGATTTATGTCGAATACTTTGTTTTCATTTTCTGTTACGAGACTCTACCTCGGACACCACCCAAGTCTGAATATCCTTATACTCGGTACTCCTTACTCAGCTAAACTCAGCTTACTCTTCACAAACACAATCACAAATCACAATCTTCACAATATAAAACGATGTCAGTAACGAGAAGAACGGTCTCAAACTAATCGTTTTAACCCTAGCCTAGGTTACGTCCGTGTAGCCCGGCGAATTTCGCAGCTGGCACGAATCGAATATTTTTTTTACGTCGTCGGTCGCCCTCTAAGCAGCGTTAGCAGAGTACTTATGTTTTGTTTTAATTTAATTGTGAAAAAATACTTACGTACTGCATCTTTGATATATTTAAGTACTTATAGGGACTTGAAATATATTCAAGTACTTTTTGGTACTTAAGTATTTAATGGTAAAATTTAAGTATTAAGTATAAGTATTTTGACAAACACTTAAAAAAGATAAGTATCAGTAACAACTTTTTCCAAGTACTTAAAGTAAAGTACTTTTTTACTTAAGTACTAAATTGAACTACTTTGAGTACTCAGTACCGCAGCTCTGGTTGAAGTCAAGGTCAAATGAAGGGTATGCATTTTTTTAAGGTTTCTCGATATTCTTAGGTAGGTTATATTTCTAAATTTTACTACCCTAATTTCAATGCTTAAAAATCATTAATGTATTCAGATTAGAAAATTTAGTGGCTACTTCGTCAACTGTCAACTCTACGATCCACACCTATTAATATTAACACCGCTGAGCGAGCCAGGAATGTGGATCGGGTGGAAATTAACATTAGGCACTTTCTAGGACAGTAATCGCGTTACATAATATCATGAAAGAAGACGCCAGAACCTCTGAACTCAACGATATAAACAGTAATTTGGTGACGCATCTAGTAAAGCTGGTTGTTCCCTCAATCTTAGGCAATAATCGTAAATTTTGTTCTAAATAGTGTTAATCACATCTCCTGCTGTAGCTATTTTGTCGTCGGACAAAATTCTAGTTATGCCTACCTCATTATTACGACTGATATAATAGCATATCAACTTCGAAATTACTACTGCTCTATAGGTATCCCCCTGTAGTTACAATATATTTAATTTAAAACCCTTAAATGCATACCGCTAGTAAATCATACCACTGGAACTGACGCCAGAGTATATATTGCACCTGCTGTATAGAGTAACCATTTGCCTATATGCATCAGGAGATGATTAAAACTATTTTAATCATCCCCTGATGATGCTAACATGGTTAGCGAAACGCGCGTCGAGTGCAAATATTCTGTTTCGGTATTGTGGATAAAACTCTGTCTTAATGAAAAATAAGGAAGAAAACAGCTTGTTAAATTAATGTATACGCACATATTTGAGGTCGTGCAGAGCCAAAAGAATGTACTCAATAATTTTTCAACATTTTTACAGAGTAAAATGTAAGGGCTGTTACCTTAAAAATCTTCTTTTTAATTTTAGTTTAACAGAGGCAAAGTATTGTTTATACTTTACCTTGCAATTGGAAACATCTAGAAAATAATATGACATTTCATAGGTAAAGTTATGCTGCTGTCTTGATTCAGTCTTGCAAAATCTCTTGAGCAGTAAGGATGATTTTTGTGCGGAAGTTAAAAGCATGTAAGTACGTTATGTTGAATTTACCCTTACTTTAACTTGCATAAGGTATTTTTTCCCACCGTTAGTGTTGTAGTGCTTTAGTAAAGTAATGTTTTAATAAATAATTTTTAAACAAATGAAATAATATGTTCTTGTTTTTGATTCTAAAGTTGCAATTTTAATGTATAAATATATCCTACTTTGACAGTTTTCCCTAAATTTTAAATTTGAAAATACACTGGCAAAAGAAGGTATAAGCCCATACATTATTTTGCCATATTTTCCAAAAATTTACTTTTAAACAATTACAAAGGCAAAACAATTTAAGCGACAAAACACTAATTAGTCGACGGCAGAATGCTTTGGTTGTAGTTTAGATAAAATGAGCTGGTCCAAAAACAGGTATATACAAGTTTTTAGAAAGAAATTATAAAAAATCCAATTAAGGCGCAAAAATTTCCTAAAAGTTTAATTATCTGGAAACTTGATTTTTGCGAGTACCTTCTTTTGCCTTTGCACGGCAGAATTATCGGCCGTTTTCACAAAGTCATATTTTCGACGGAAAAATTATTTTATCACAGAAAAATTATGCTTCTAAACTTAAAAACTATGTATTTTGTGGTTATCACATTGATTATGATTAATGATTACTTTTGTAAAAGCGTAGGTTATATTTTCGGTTTGTTGCGTATCGGTAAACTCATGCATCTTGAGAAAATATATTTTTCCTACCTACCTATCTGAATATTGGGAAAGTTTGTCGGAAGGGAATGTTGATGGATGCGATGTTAGTTATACAGTTAGCACTGGAGACCCCTCTTTCCTTCTCTAGCATGAAAATAATACCGACCAGTGAAAATGATGTGCCACTCAAAGTAGAACAAAACGCCTACCAAAAACTGTCTGAAGATGATGATAATTTGCCGTTGTCTTCCTTTCAGCCTATAAAACATGGTTATAGACGCCAGTAAAAAAAGCATTGATTGGAAATCATAGTCCTTGGAACTCTATTAGTGTTAGAAAGCCCATGCCAGCTTTTAGCTACTCTTTCTCAAATGAACTTATAACTTATAACAAAGATTCTACAGGAAACTAACTTATATTCGGAGAAAAAAACTGGGGGGCCACCATCTTTAACGTAAAATGAAACAAATCAGTAGTTTGGCATCATAGTAATCTTATATCTACAATATTAGGTAATTTCGAAGCACTAACATGTACAACTATACTTCAGAAGGGTCTTCGTGTGTGTGTTTGATCGTCGTGCGGTCCAGTCGGGTTTGCTGTGCTCCGCACCGTCGCGTCGGTTTTTTGTTTTGTTTTGTTTGAATTTTCATGACCAGTCACCCAATACACGTCAATTCTTGTGCTTGCTTTCGTTCGTATTTTTATTTATTTATTTCTTTTTTTTCTTTCTTTTCTACTTACGTTTGAAGGAAATGTCTATGTACAAGTGCGACAATTGCCTTAAAGAATTTCCCGATAAGGAAAAATATAACAAAGTGCGCTGCAGTGGTGAATGTCGCAGATATTTCTGTATGCAGTGTACGGGCCTTGACAAAGTCACTACCAAGACCTTGCTGCTAAAGAAATTTAACCACCTACGTTTCTTTTGCCCCCTGTGTGACTCTCCAAATTTGAGATATCTCAACGACAAAATTTTCAACTTATCAAAAAATCAGGTTCCTCAGGAGATATTTGACGCGCTGGTTGACCGTGTGAGTAAATTATCAAACAGTGTACCGACTATTTCTGAGATGTATGATATTTTATTGAATAACGAATCTAAATGGAACCTTTTGGAGAAGAAAATAGACGATATTCATAAAATGTCGGAGGTGTTCTCCATTTGTAACCCTCATTCTCTGTTGAAATCGGTAAGGGAAGTGGAACAGAATGTCTTTACTATTTCCCAAATTCTACTCAACAATACAGAGGAAATCATCAAGATCCAGGTGCAAGATTCCTCGTCCGCTGATATTAAGAAGGGTATTGACAACTTAAAAAGTAGCCTTGCAAAAGTTACCACCTTGGTTAGGGACTTAAATTCTAAAATTGCTAACCCAAAACAACATAGTGCTCTTCCTACGATGACACGCTTTACTTCTACGTTGTGCTCCACCCAAACTACGTCAACGGCATTTGTTTCATCTTCCACTCAAATGGAACTGCCTACTGAAGTTTCCTAAATCCCAGACGATTCCAACTCCGCAATTTATAGAAGTGCCCAAAGATGGCACTATGTCATCGTAGAACACCTCCCGGCAGGATTTACTTCAAATAATATCGTGCACTATGTGAAGGAAAAGTTGAAAACATCAGAATTTATTCGATGCTATAACCTGGTCAGTCAGTGCAATGACTCCATAGGATCTACATTTAAAATAGGGACCCTATCAAGAAAGTCCGCTGAGAATTTGTTCGGCATCAATATCTGGCCACCCGGGGCTCAAGTTAGATGGTCATCGGAATCTGAGATCCCTCAGAAAACTACAAAATTAAGAAAAAACTACAGAGCTCTATCTAACTCCCTCCACCAAGGCAAAAGTGGCTAGCAGTCCGACCTCTGGCACTCTGCGGGACTTTCCGTCTCCAGTCAGTGAAGCTAACGCGCACAAGGTAACTACAGTAACTTCTGACAACAAGCCATCGCTGCTTGCAAAACTAATGCCCTTGTGAGCGATGTCCAAATTAAACTGTATAAGGAATCATCCCATAAACCATCCTTCTCTCTGGACCCGCTGACTCCCCCAACAGTTAAATTAACACAGGCCGCCAGTAAGTCTAACCACCCTAGTAATCGTTTCCTTATGGCAAGGCTAAGGGAACCTGCCATCTTCAGAGCCATTAGGTTGTACCTTGCCTACTTGTATGACCAACCTGCCTCGGTATGCTATGAGGGATTTACCAACATAAGCATCAGATTATTCCTAGCATCTGAAGGACTGCCAATCCACGATGACATTTTACGTAAGGTCTTCGACGACTTTCATGCCGCATATGGGTTTAAAAACACTGAAGTGGAAGAAGATCTTTGTTCCTACAGATCCCATGTTGTTTCCGAGAGGACGATTCAGCTTCAGAAGTCGAGAGAGGGTCACCAAAAGTACTTCTCCAGCGGCTCCCCGAAGAAAAATTTTTAAGCAGCTTGACGTGTCCTGAGCGACTAGATTCCACTAATCCTGACTCCAGGCTTAGTATGTTGCTTCATTGCGAAATAAGACTGATGAATTGATTTTGTTTTTGGAGGAATCAGGGTTCCACCAACTAGTTGCAATTACAGAGCACTGGCTGAGTGAGAATGAACCGCTTTATGTTGAAAAGTACTCCACAATAGCCAGATATAATCGGAAAAACTCGGCTCTTGATCATCTCCAATCGGATAACTACTTTGAATTTTCCATTGTATACAATAAGAACCTTGATTTACACGTAATTTGTATATATAGAGCGCCAAATTCCGATGTGCAATTGTTCTTTGATAACCTGCTAAGCTTGTTAGATGGTCTGCCGGTGAAAGGCAAGAAAATTTTGTGCGGTGATTTAAATATTGACTACGCTACCGCTTGTGCTGCCCAAAAATCATTAATTTCTATTTTTGACTTTTTTGGTCTTTCAATGCATGTAACCTCTCCAACTCGGATTTCTAACAATTTGATGCCCAACAAGATGCAGTTCTGAAATTTGAAAAATTCCGAATAGTTCCGGAGATATTCGTAAAACAACGAAAAGCAGCTATTTAATTTTTATTTTTTCCTGACTTTATTTGAAGAGATAATATAAAATAAATTTAACATTATCATTGCCACTTTTTCCCCTTTATAAAATGGCATTGTCAAATTTTAAATCTGACGTTTCGTGTCCGGGCCCCCATCATCAACTT
>MU188234.1:48637-65278 GCA_016904865.1 Pissodes strobi | reverse complement strand
TAAAGAGATGGAAGAGTCAATAGACCCAGATCTAGTAATGCCTTTTGACAATGAGCACCTGGTGGAAGACCCAGCATACATCTAATAATTCTTTTCGCTGCATATATGTGAGACGAGCTCTGTTTTTTCAAGATAAGTATTGCTGTCAAGGTTTAAAATCGTTGCCTTATTCCCAAAGGTGTGCATATATTTTTTAGTTGTGAGATTAATATCATACATAAAGTCATTAAGAACAGTTCTATTGAGATATGCATTATTTGTTTACATTAAATTAGTTAGGAGAAAAGAATACTTGGAATTACAACAAATGCTGTTGCCCTTGCTCTTCAGTAGGCAAAGATTTGTGGCATATTCTTTTGCATTAAAGCCAATAAATGAGAGAGTAGTCATCCACATACAAAGCATGAAATTAATAAATATCTTAGCTTTTTTGGAAAACAATTACATACTTACTTAATAAGATTATAATCATTTTCTTCTTTAATCCAAGATGCATCAAGCTGATCAAATTCCGAATAATTCTCTTCTTTAACTGCATTTGGCAACCTTTCCAGAATTATTGGCTTGCCCTTATTATTTCCCAAATTGCTAGACATAATGTATCACAGTGGAGAAAATATCCAGTTCCCTTTATTTGGTAGAAATATTTAAGCTAGTTATACACATGCCTACTTCTTGGGCAAGAAATTTTACCAAATTCTCTTTCTTTAGGTTCTACTAATCTGGACTCTGGAGAAAAGTATTCGGCTGCAACGTATTTTTTAAATATTTCGTTACATTTACAGTAGTATCAGTAGCATCACAAACAATAAAATAAACCACCAGCGACAAGAGTTCAAATACCATTTAAGTAAAATAGAAACAAACAACAACAAAAACAAATTGTCAAACATGAGGTTATGGTGACTGGGAGACTGAAACTCGAGACAAATTACTCCTCTTCTTCGTGGATGCTGGGCTTATTCCACTTGTATCTAACCAGACCGTGCAGGGTTCCTTCAGTCGAACATAATGTTGCGCATGCGCATTATATATATTTTTTTTTATTTTGAGCATGCTTTGGGCTAGTTTTGGTGTGTTCCATTAGCATCTAGCCGGACCGTTCAACTATGGAACTCGCAGTACCGGCCGTTATTACAGCGACACAAGTGGCGCTTTAAAAAACTAGCCAATTAAACATCTTACTGCTGCACTTCCGGTCTCATTTTCGCCGATCCTAATAGGTTCAGTACTTATGCGAATTTGATTGGTTAAGAATTTCGCACCAAGCGTCTAGATATCACTTATTCTAATATTTCACTTTTCGCATGGCCCTCCGCTCGCTTCACTCCCTACGGGGGCTCAAGAAAAGGAAGCTAACCAAGTTCTAACCAAAACTAACCCAAGACATACCCAAAATCAAGAAAAAAATTGTTTAGAAACACAATTTAAAAAATATATATTTCACTTTTCGCATGGCTCTCCGCTCGCTTTGCTCGCTACGGGGGCTCAAGAAAAGGGAACTAACTAAGTATATAAGTTCTAAGCAAAATGAACCCAAGACAAACCCAAAATCAAGAAAAAAAACAAAAAAAAAAAGCAACGGGGTTCGAACCCGGGGCGCCGGGTTGAGACCGAACCATCTAAATCCCTCGACCACGAGAATTCTTGCATCAAACAGGTTGCATCGCGAAGACATGGCGCGAATGCAAGCAAATAACGAATCAAATTCGCATAAATACTGAACCCATTAGGATCGGCGAAAATGCCTTCGGATCCTACCGTCGAGGGACGAACACGTTGGAAACGGATTACAAAATTCGGCACGGGTACTGAAATCGTTTGCTTAGAAAACTTGTTCGTTGTAGGGGGCTTGAAAGTCGTGCCGACTGGAAGATGTAAGGGGCGGGACGCGTAGTGGAGGGTGATTCCTACTAGGGCTTCAGGTTTTATCCTTGTGCGCGGTAGCGTGGGCTGAGGGTGGTCGGGGGTATTTCCTGCGGGGATTCGGACTTTGGAGTCTCTGACAGAAACGGTTATACCTGCAGAGCGCGAAACCTCCTTGCATTAGAACACTCGGTCATGCCTTTCATAGATTTATTTCTGTGCAAGAGACGGGAGCTATCAGGGGCTCAGGCCCGTCGTACTGGAGGTTCCCACCGTAAATACAAGGCCCTTCAAACTAAAAGAACGTGCAACACAAGCAGAAGGGTAGCTCTGCCTCTGCCTTAAGCGGCGGAAGAGGGGTGTTCTGGCGAATTAGCTCATTTGAAAGCAAAACCATAGTGTCTTCCGAAAGGGAAGCACAAACAGGAACAGGAATCTACTGCTGCTCCCCGATCGGATTTAGGTACAAATACTACCTGTTAATAATTATTGTTTATATGAATCCTTGGAAAAGATGTAAGATTGGGTTGTCGTACTGCATTTTTTATTTTTTTTTCTGTGAGTTTGGGCATGGCTTGGGTTAGTTTTGATTAGTTCCTGTTCTTTGAGCCCCCGACCGAGCGAAGCGGTCATGCGTGAAGTGAAATAATACATTGGGCTCATTAATCTTGATAAAACCATTAGAAAACTATTTAGGTATATGAAGAGACAATATATCCAGTAATATCCACCTCTTGCTAACTTTATCAAAGACATAAATACCATACCATTGCTGGAAAAATTCTTTCTGCGGTTAGTTTACACTGACAATAAATTGAACGAACGACTAAAGATCATCACAAACACTTCGCATAACACCGTAGCATAAGAGCATAAGGGTTTCGACCAATCACAACCGATATATCGAACGCCATATAACTTTTGCATAAGAATTATCCGTAAGAATGAATAATTACAGAGGTTGTGCTATGCGCGGCCAATTAAACACTCTTGTTTTAGGCATATGTTCGTTTGATATATCGACTGTGATTGGTCGAAATCCATATGCTCTTATGCTACAGCGTTTTGCGAAGTGTATGTGACGGCCTTGACTCTTGTTTCGACCGCCCTTGAAGCAAGACTAGTTGGTGTTCCTAGTGTTTGAGCACTGCGGTTTATTTTTATCACGATCTTTCGACCACTTGATTACAGGACTGCTTCTTACTCATAGAGTAATTAGTAAAGGCCGATACAAGTTTAATACTTGCTTTTTTCTAGTCGCAGGGGACGTAACCCCGGCAACTGAGCCCGTAATAGGCGATCGCAAGGAAGATGAGGACGCAATGTGCAATATTTCATTCGAGTCGAATTGTGACCGTAATACAACTGAAGCTAACGTTACAAGAATCAAAAACAGATCTGCAAGTTACGCAGAGATCTGCGTACGATGTCGCTTAGACTCTGAACGCCTCCGCAATACCAGCGAGCTATCGATAAGAGAAATCGATCGCTTACTATCAAAAATCAAGCAACATTACAGGGACATACATCCCTCCCGTATCAAAACGTACGTAGCTTCTAAAATTGATACGAGCAAGAAAAAAGCGAGCCCAACCAACATCGGTGAACCTTCTAAAAACAGAAGGTCACCTTGAACGGTAAAAAGTGTTGTCAAGACAGCAACGGGACCTAACCAAGAAGGCGGACCTAGCAAAACAGCCCCGCCCCCTCCTGTAAATTCTGCGCTCCTGCTAGCAGAAAATAAAAAAGATATCTTTAAGACACCCTTCCGTCAACTCCCCTTCAAGCGGAACTTCACAATTAAAACCCTTGATATGGGTCAATCCCCTCTACCCAGTGAAAATCAATTTCAGCCCTTAGAGGGCATTCCAACCGAGGACGAGGACTCTGTAAGTGTCGCTTCTACCTCTGCCTCGAACTCAACCCGACGTAAGCCACCCCAAAACCGAAAGGGGAAGTTCCCTCAAAAGCCTAAAGTACAACCATCCCCGCCGGTAGTAATCAAGGGCCGCCCCGCATACCACCGGCAACTGAGGGACGATCTTAAGGCAATGCGAAGTAACAGGTATCATTTGAAGTACATCAAGAATTCTGTTATTGTCTATTGCGAAACGGTCAACGACTTACACACCCTCAAGCGAACGCTCGACTAAGAACAAACTGAATATCATTCCTATGCCGAACCCCAGGAGAAGTCGAGAGCGTTCGCTCTCCGCGGCTTAGACGTTGATATCAAACCGCAAGATATCACTGAGGCGTTGTCCGATGAGTATAACATCACCCCCAAAAATGTCTTCGAAATGAGAAAGACTCGGGTCCCAAGGTACTTAGTTATCTTGGGTACTAACTTTACTCTCCGCAAACTGAACCAGGACGTGAAAACAGTCATGTGCGTCAGGGTAACCTGGGAAAACAGGCGTTCCGGCAAGCCCGTACTGCAGTGTAAAAACTGCCAACAGTACGGGCATGCAAAGACCTATTGTAATAGACGTGTGGCCTGTAGTAAATGTGCCGGCGAAATCCTACGATGCAACCAGGATTTCATAAAATGCGTCAATTGCGGCGGCCCGCACTGCTCGATTGACGAAGAGTGCCCGGTATTTATTTACAAAGTAAATATAATACAAACAGCGACAACTACGAAGCCGAAACAAACCTTCCGGCCTGCACCGCCGCCGGCTAACCCCGCCTGGCGTAATCATAACCCTCAGCTTGTAGCAGACGGCACACGAGGCCAAGGCCTACGGCCAACGTGGTGACGAAGAATACAACAGCCAATTCCCCCAGATGCGAAACCGCCAAGAACAGCGCCCAACTGAAAGTCATGAACATGTACATCAAAAGGTTAGTGGTACTGCACGCGAAACTGTAAATAGTAATGTAAATAATGTAAATATTTCTCATATGATGTCTAACCTAAATAGCGTCGTGGCTAAAATCAATAGCCTCGTCAATCTAGACCAATTATTTTCAGCTCTAGAACTGTATTCAAACATGCTCGAAGCTTGCAGAGGCAACAAAGCTGAAATCATTCAGACCTCATTGCGCTTTTTTTTTCATATGAATACAGCAAATTTAACATATAAATGTTACTTATTGCGTGATGGAATTGCAATGGTATTAGGGCCAAGCTTGGCGAGTTTCGTAATTTCATGTATACGTCCAATTTGCAGGTTGTTTTCCTCGTCGAAATAAAGATTCCACCTGAATTTATTTTTAAAATCAGGCACTTTAACATTGAGAGATTTGATAGGCCCGATCGAATCGGAGGAGGCGTGGCCTGTTTCATACATAGGTCGCTCCGCTATAAAAGAATCCGAAATCTTCAAACTGCAGTAGAACACGTCTGCATTGAGACGGAGAGCGGCCTACGTATTTGCGGCGGTTACGCGCCTCCGGTTCTCCGCCTCACGGAACAAGACCTCTATGCTCTTTTACAGCAGAATCGAGTATCTCTGCTCATTGGAGACTTCAATGCCCCCACGCCGATTGGGGCGGCGCGACCAATGGCAGGGGTAGATTATTCAAGAGGGTAATCGAAAACAACCTGGACATGTCCTATCACCGAACACCGAATCCTACGACTTGTTCTGGACGTCGCTATAACTCGGGGCGCAATAAGAACCACGCAGCTGCAGGAAATTAACACCCTGAACTCGGATCATCTGCCAGTCAACATTGGCCTGTACCACAGGGTCATCCCGACAAACGACACCGTCGTTTCGTACAGGAATGTTGACTGGCGGATGTTCCGCCGCAGGCTGAATGAGCTGACTGTTGTCCCTGAGCAACTAGAGACCGTCCAGGAACTCGAGAACGAAGTCCAAGCTTTAACGACAAACATCCAGCGCATCCGAGATGCTATGTGCCCCAGGGTCACCGTGCACCCTCGGACAGAAACCCTTCGCGATAACATCCTTAATCTCATTACCTTCAGAAACCGTTTTCGGTTTCCAACCTGCCACGCAGTCGTTACTATATCAGCGACCGTTCGCCGTTCGTCCGGTAGCGAGTCGCCGCGCATCTCCGAGAGGGTTGCTGCGACTTAAGTCGAGAATGTATTTTTTTTTTCTTGATTTTGGGCGTGTCTTGCGCTAGTTTCGTTTGGTTGTGCCCCGGAACGTGCGAAGCGAGCGTAGTGCCATACGTGAAGTGAAACATGGTAATTTAATTTATTTTCGTCATTAACAATGAGGAAATTTATTGTTAAAACATGGCGCGGAAATCTAGCCAATCAGCGCTAATGTTGACCGCGATCCTTAGCCGCTCGTATAAATTGACGTTTTTCATATATTTAAAATCTTTATTTATGTACAGCTTTATTCTCTTACATGAGTCAAGAACTTCTGATCTTCTGAACAACTTAAATATCTTCCAGCTATAGATAAAAGATATTATCAGTGTCTCTGGTATTATATTATTACCAAACGGTCATTATTTACTTTTCGACTTTTTGTCTACCACAATAATAAAACATCTAATACACATTAAACGTTGCGGGTTGCGCAAATGTTTCTACTTATCATAAAAAATTTACAATTTACTTTTCTTAATTTTTTTCCAAACACTCAACGACTCAACGGTCCAAAAGGATCTTGAATCACTTGCATCTAGCAGGACCGTGCAAGATTCCGTCATTCGAACATAACGTTGCGAATGCGTATTTGCGTAACAACTCCAACGATATTATTGTTGTAATATGTTGTGAATGGTGGGTTATAGACGGAATATATTCGCGGAAACACATGCAAGCTGCTTTATATCTACCATAATACGACTCTTAACCCATTTTTTTTTTATCATTAAACTAATATTTCATTTCACGCATGGCATACCGCTCGCTTCGCTCGCTACGGGGACTAACACTAGATTGTAGCCGTACCGTTCAAGTTTCAAACCCGCAGTTCCAACGTTATTATCGTTTTAATATGTTGTGAAGGGTGGGCTATGGATGGAATATATTCGCGGACACATGCAAGCTGCTGTATATCCACCATAATACGGCTCTTAACCCAATTGTTTTTTATCGTTCAATTAATATTTTACTTCACGCATCGCCCCCCGCTCGTGGCTCAACGAACAGGGACTGACCAGAACTAACCCAAGGCATCCCCAAAATGTACGACAACCCAATCTTACATTTTTTCCAAGATCCACAGAAACAATTATGTACAGGTAGCATTTGTACTTAAATCCGATCGGAGAGCCGCAGTAATTTCACTTCACGCCTGACCCTCCGCTCGCTTCGCTCGCTACAGTGACCTAAAGATCAGGAGCTAACCAAAACTAACCCAAAACATGTCTAAAATCAAGAGAAAATACTTTTTCCAAATAGAACCTTAAAAAAATATAAGAAAAAAATCGACAGGAATTGAATCGCCGTATCACAGGCCTAGCATCTAACCACTAAACGACCAAAGCACTACCAGACAATTTATTACACCGCAAAGACATCGGTAAACTGCAACAAGATTCTACGATTCTTGGGTAAACTGAAGCCTCATTAGGTATCGTGCTAGGTCTATCTCTAAGTGGGTCAGCCCGGCATCCACCTAGAAGAGAGAAGACGCCAAGTATCCTAGTCAACATAACCTGATGTTTGACAGTTTGTTGTTGTTTTGTTGTTGGTTGTTTGTTTGTTTCCTTTGACAAGGGAAGTTTGTTGCTATTTTACGTAAATGGTATCATTTTTCGTTTATATATGAATGATATGTGAACTCTTGTCTCTAGTGGTTTATTTATTGTTTGTGAAGCAACTGAGACTACTGTAAATGTAAGGAAATATTTTAAAAATATGAATATGAATCCATTTTCATTATTGCTTGCATCTAACGTTGCAGCACGCATCAACTAGACAAACACAATACTTTTGATCTTGGAGGATTATTGCCAGCACAACCTAAAGAAAGAGAGAATTTGGTAAAATTTCTTGCCCAAGAAGTAGGCATATGCATAACTAGCTTAAATATTTCTACCAAATAAAGGGAACTGGATATTTTCTCCACTGTGATACATTATGTCTAGCAATCTGGGAAATAATAAGGGCAAGCCAATAATTCTGGAAAGGTTGCCGAATGTAGTTAAAGAAGAGAATTATTCGGAGTTTGATCAACTCGATGTATCTTGGATTAAAGAAGAAAATGATTATAATCTTATTAAGTAAGTATTTACTTGTTTTGCAAAAAAACTAAGATATTTAATCATTTCATGCTTAGTATGTGGATGACTATTCTCTCATTTATTGGCTTTAATGCAAAAGAATATGCCACAAATCCTTGCCTACTGATAAATGCAACAGCATTTATTGTATTTACAAGTATTCTTTTCTCCTAACTAATTTAATGTAAGCTAATAATGAATATCTCGATATAGAACTTAATGACTTTATATATGACATTAATCTCACAATTAAAAAATATATGCACACCTTTGGGAATAAGCTTCTTTCACATATATGCAGTGAAATCCGCATCCAGGAGGATATTTTGAACGTCATGGTCCATGAATCTGGGTTAGTGATGACTGTTGAGGAGCGGCCTGTGGGTGTTTTGAGGGTTTCCGATTCTGTTATCAATGGGATGGCAGGAGGTTTGGTTGAAGAGTCTCTGATGTCACAACAACCAACTGAAACTTTTACAAGGAACTCAGAATCCAGGAGAAGTCCCTAGAACATGTCTCCGTCTATTATCAAAATAACCGTGGATGTACATTATCCTACAATTATCGATTCAATAAATTTAGAATTAATTAACCGAAGAGTATTGACCTCTTAATAACTCTTACCACAGAATATAGCATCTTTAGTTTGAAATTTAAAATATTTTACACTGGCCAACTAAGGCTGTTACACCCTGTACTTAAAACCTGTCTCGGAAAATGAAATTGTAAAACAAATTACGTTGGGGTTTGGAACCTTCGGCAACATGCACTAAAACAGAGTTTTATCCACAATACCGAAACAGAATATTTGAACTCGACGCGCGTTTCGCTAACCATGTTAGCATCATCAGGAGATGATTAATCATCTCCTGATGATGCTAACATGGTTAGCGAAACGCGCGTCGAGTGCAAATATTCTGTTTCGGTATTGTGGATAAAACTCTGTTTTAGTAAAACAAATTGCCACACGCAACCTTAACCGCGGCGGAGGATGGTCAACTGTCATTCTATCCCTACTTAGCAAAATGATTTAGTTTTAGGTTCAGTGAATTTTCTTGATTATGATTATTCTATCTGAAAAAAATTTAAGTAGAGTTTAATACTTTTAGGGGATCTCTAAATGGAGCTGACAGTGACTTAGATGAACATGCTACCATTAATAAAGAAATCAATAATATTAAAACTGAACGGGATATGTAAGTAACTATGATTTTAATAATTGTTATGGTCGCATGAAAATCTTTCTCTCAGAGTCATAAATTGTTTACGAAATAAATTTTGTGTATTATCCAACTTTTTCTAGTTGTGATAGAAATGAAGTATTGTAAATTGAGTATTACATTCTCTTTTTTAATATCAGTGGACTGTTTTATTAGACTTTCTGTGGTTGTGCTTGTGTTTGTTTATTTATTTATTTATTCATTCCATAAAAGATCATCAATAAGATGACATACAGTTCGTCAGTAAAATAACTACAACCTATAAGTATACAAGGAAAGCTTGAAATACTACACAATCAACATTGCAATATATAAAACATACAAACATCAATAAACAATATACCACAGCATGATCACACATTAAAAATACTTTAAAAAGATCAGAACCAAAACTCATCAATGAGAGTATTGGCATGTTGAAGGAACCGCAAATGAGACTGTACGCCAGAGATTAAGCATGAAGATTACAAGAGAAAAATTCTCTCAGGTTGTAAAAACTACGTTCAATCAATAAAGTCTTGAGTTCTCTCTTAAATACAGTCACACTCGGAATATCCCTCAAGTTTACAGGTAGATGATTATAAATCTTAGCAGGAACAATAACAGAGCTATCTGCAGTTAGTGTGAGTCTATGTTGGGGTAGTCTCAGGTCACCACCATTTCTCAGTGTGTAACAATTTTGAGCGTCGCCAGCAAGCAAGAAGCTATTCAGATTCTGTTTAACATACAATGCACAATGTAATATATACATAGACACGACCGTCAAGATGCCGAGCCCTTTGAAAAGGCCGCGACAAGAGTGCCTTGGCCCCTTAAAACATAAAGTTCTCAGTATTCTCTTTTGAGCAATTAGCACTTCATCAACTCTATTTGCATTACCCCAGCTGACGATGCCATAGCTAAGGGCTGAATAGGTATAAGCATAATAGTGAGCAAGTAATATTTCCCTATTAGTAAATTGTCTTAGTCTCCATATTACAAAGCAATTAATTGATAGTTTTTTTAAAATAAATAAATAAATAAATAAATAAATAAATAACGCCTTTTATTACCAAAATAACATAAAAGAAAAAATATATAAATTATTTCTTTATACAAAAAAACAAAGAAACACAAGAAAAGAAACGATTTCCAGGGTGGCGAAGTCTAGCATGAGTGCTACTCGTACTCAACCAACGGCCTGGAGTCGTTAACTTCCCAAATTAAATAATATTATAACAAAAATAATAATATGCAAATAAAAAAATAGAAAAAAAAGAATCAATACTAAAGTAGTGTCTAGCTCCGGCAGCCCCCACCTCCCCGGCCACAAACATCCAGCCCACAACTGCCACAAAATGCGCCTCACCTCGACTGCTCACCAAACAACAATGAACGGTATTTAAATTTAAACTTATTAATGTTAAAATGACGAAACTCATTTGGCAAAGAATTATATAGCTTGATAGCATTATAAATAAAACTTCTTTGAAACATTGCAGTTTTGTGTCGAGGTATTGTAAATTTATTTCGTATTCTTACATTAATGTTATGAATATCGGCACGGGAAATAAATTTTGATTTCAGTAAAGAGGAGGAATGTGGCGTTATGAGCAAATTGTGCACAAAGTTACCAAGATGGTGCATTCGACGACGTTCCATATTAAGCCAATTACAATCAGATATTTTATGCGAAATACGATCATATTTTCTAAGACCAAAAATCAATCTACAACATGTATTCTGTGTCTTTTGTATTCTTATTTTATCGTTTAAATAAAGGGCATTACTATATATAAAATCACAATAATTGTAATGTGAGAGTACTAAAGTGTCACATAACACTTTTTTTAATTTATCATTCAGTATGCCACGACTACCATAAATAAGTTTTAAAGAGGAATATGCTCTTTTATTTAAGTGCTTAATATGCTCTACAAATCTCAGATCTTCATCAACAATTAATCCTAAGTTTCTGGCAAATTTAACAAAGAGTAAGTTATTATTATCAATTTTTATTCTTAGGTTTTCTTTGGCATAAGTACGATTTTTGACACTTCCAAAGCACATAAGATTTGACTTTTTAGAATTTAGCAATAGATTATGCTCCACTGATAACGATCGAATGAGATCTAATTCATTATTAATTACAGTCTCAGCTTCCCGAATATTAGAAATTTCAAAAGGATAATAGAGTTGCGTGTCATCGGCATAAGCAGTTACTCCACATTTTTTAATAGAATTTAAAATATCTGTTGTATATATGATAAAAAGTAAAGGCCCCAAAATAGAGCCCTGAGGGACACCTGAGAGTATTGGAATTGTGTTAGAAGAGACACCATTAAGAACAACCTTCTGCTGTCTTTCGTGTAAATATGATTTAACTAGGTTAACTGCAGAATGATCGAAACCATAATACTTTAATTTTGAACATAGCAAGCGGTGATCGATAGTATCAAAAGCCTTAGAAAAGTCTAATAGAACCAATACAGTAACCCGGCCATCATCACACGCTCTTATAATATCATCATAGACCGAGGCCAGCGCAGTCGCGGTACTAAAATTTCTTCGAAATCCACACTGTTTATTACTTAAAATATTGTTATTTATGAAAAACATAAATATTTGATTATATAACACCCTTTCAAGGATTTTAGATATTGCTGGCAGAATACTAATTAACCTAAGATCGCCATAACTGTGTGGATTATTATTTTTAGGTAATGGTTTAGCTATAGCTGACTTCCATAGTATAGGAAAATAGTTTTGCTCGATACAGCAGTTAATAATATGTAAGACATAAATATCAATAAAAGGGCTGCATAGTTTAAGCATTTTGCTAGAAATACCATCACATCCACATGCCTCAGTCTTTATACTAAATAAAACATTATGCACTTCCTCAAGAGTTGCCAAACCAAATGTAAAACTATTATGCACATTAAAAGAGTTGTTTTCATAAATGAAATCTACATGTTAAGTCCATGACAATTGAGGGTCAATGTAAACACCTAAGTATTTAATATAGTCATTCTGCTTAATACTTTTCCCATTTAAATGTACCAGCATTGAGTAATCAACCTTACGGGGGGTAAACAATATAATTTCTGTTTTAGAAGGATTAAGAACTAGCCCATTTAGGGAGCTATAATTATATGTATGCATGGCACTTCTTTCAGCACTCATGCTTAGAGCTGGGACACCGTCAGCTGAGACCACCGCAGTCATGTCGTCTGCAAACGATGTAACCAGATCTGCAGGATTATTTTCTGCAGCATCACCAATGAACACTAAAAAAAGCAGCGGGCCCAATATGCTCCCCTGAGGCACACCAGTGTTTACTGGCAGCCGGTCAGAGTACCACTCCCCACTCTCCACAGTGATCTTTACAATCTGTGTTGTTCCATTCAAATAGGAGGATAGCCAGTTCCAGGGCTGTCCCCTCACTCCGTAGTACTTGAGCTTATAAAGTAGTAGCTCGTGATTTACAAGATCGAAAGCACGACTGTAGTCAAAGAAGATTCCAGCCACCTGCTTCCTTTGATCTATCATCCTAATTATATAGTTAACCGATGCCAGTATAGCATCCGCAGTGGATCTACCCTTGCGGAAGCCATACTGAGCATCAGGCAGCAACCTATATTTATCAAAGTAACTTATAAGTCTGACGTAAAATGCTTTTTCATACACCTTGGACAAGGCGGGGAACAAAGCAACAGCCCTGTAACTGTCTATCCTTTCCTTTTCATGTTTTTTGTATAGTGGTTTAATTACAGCACATTTAAGCTGTGATGGGAAAGTCCCTTCTACAAAAGACTTATTTATCAGAACCGATAATACAGGGGCAACAATATCAGCCACTGTGCGGAGGAGTGAGCAAGGAATAGTATCCTCCCCAGCTGCAGTCTTTCCAGAAACTTCATATATTATTTTCTCAACCTCAGCTGGTGTGACCGGATGCAACAACATAGAACTGCATTTGGGTGAACCATTCAGCTTGAAATCATTAGTTAAATTGCTTCCTGCCTGTGAAATAGAATTGATTGAGTTAACGAAATATGAATTAAACTCATTTGCTGCGCTTTTGTAATCGTTTATTCTAGCACCATCTAAATTCTTAAAAAAAGGTGGATAACGCCCTTTAGTTTTTAAATTTACTTCACTGTTAATAATTTGCGATGTGCATTTGGCCTTATTTTCAGAATGCATATACAAATTATCATAATATGAGCGTTTGCTCCTGCAGATTGTCTGTCTGTGTTGTTTTAATTTATCTTTATATGACGTTACAAGATTAGCATTATTTGATTCTTTGACAACTTGATACAAGTTTCTCAAAAGATTTCCCTCATTCACCATCTCAGCCGTCAGCCAAGGCCTTGGTGTCCTACCATTGAACCCTGTCCGTTTTTTCAATTCTAAAGGAAAAGCTACCTCCATCAATTCTGTAAACCTATCCATGAACATACCCAGTCCATCGACTGGATTATCTATCATCAACACATCCTGCCAATCATGTTGGCTCAGCATGCTTCTGAAAGCCAGCATACTGCTTTCTTTTTTAAAATTTCTAAGATACATAAAATCTACTGATGTCGTTGCCCATAACATAGACTCAAAAGTAACAATTTGCATGCTGTGGTCTGACAGTGGACTATCAACAATATCTACCCTGTAGTTATTTAGGCTAAAATTTAAAAATATATTATCTATCATTGTTTTCGAGTTACCCTGTACTCTCGTAAAATCAGAAATATACGATTGTAGACCAAATGAAACCAATAAATTAACAACACATTTAGCATAACATTCATCAACCTTTGGGTCAAAATTAATGTTGAAATCCCCGCAAACTATTAGATGTTTATCACCCCTAATAATTTTATTTAAGATTAGTTCCAAGTTTGTAATAAATTCATTAATGCCTGATGAGGGCTTCCTATAGATACAAGATACCACTACCGTTTGTGCTGTCTCCAGCTCTGTGTAAGTATGTTCAAATACGTCTTCGCTTACTTGTCCATCGGACTTCACCTTATAGTCAAGCTTATTTGACACATAAATGGCCACACCACCTCCTCGATTGTTTTCCCTGCAGTACCTGCCTGCCAGGTTATAATCATTAAGCTTCAGGACATCAATTTCCTCCTTTGAGCACCACGTTTCGGTCAAAGTCACTATCTCTGGAAAGTCAGCTTCCTTTAATAATGTGAAAAGGTCATCGACTTTGTTTCTCAAGCTCCTAATATTGTAATTTGCTAGTCTTAATCGACTGGGCACTATTTGACACACTCTTGAACTTGACGAGGGTCTGACTGGCATAGTGCTAGTGCCGGTGTCCTCTTTTTGTGAAAAAACCGAGACACAAGTGCTCCCTCAGGCCAAGCATCACGCCTCCAGGCATCCTTAAAGCAATCATGTCTTATATTTACTTTGAATGATGAATATAACTCTGGGTGTTTAGATGTATGCGTCTCACAGGAGACCTCCGGAAAACGGGTTCTAAGAAATGACTCCAGGTGCTCTGGCTTTGTGTTTGGCTGTAGCCTAGTGACATGTAGCGCTGTGAATTTTGGAATTGTTTGGATATCCTTATTGGAGCCGTTATCACCAACCACAAACCGCCTTCTGCGCCTTGATTTTATTGTATTCCATTCTTCAGCTTTTACCGAGGACTTATCAACATCTCCGAGCTCATGAACACTCCTCATAGCGGCAGATGCCTGTGCTTGGAGGATTGCAACCTGAACATCATCTGATTGTATGATATTTTTATTTAACACACTTTCAACCCCTTTGCCTTCATTAACCTTTAAATCTGAAGTACTTCTGCTTGTCAAATTGTTTTTCTTTATCCCCTTTGCAGTTGTGCCACCCGTAGTTTGCTTAGGTTTAGCTGAACTTTGAGTTTTACTGTTTGCAACACTGTTGTCTGCAGCGATGGTTGCATACGTGTCAGTTCTATTTTCTAGTGTTTTGTTGGTTGCCTGCTTACGATCATCAGGTTCATGTCCACGACGCGACATCTGCTGTGGGACCATTGCATTAACCAAAATATTTCGGCCTTCTGAAACCCTAGGATGATCAGGAAGGTGAGGGGTTCGAGGAGCCTCGTTTGGACTTTGGACGTTATCCAATTTTTCATTGAGATATGCAATTTTTTCTCTTAATAATGCACAATTTTCGGTCAGTATGACATACTTACATTCGACCTCCGTCAATAATCTTTTCAAAAGTCGATTTTCGACATTTAAAACGGATATTTTCGATTCGTCCTCCACGAGTATAGCCTTATCAATTTCGTCCTCGGATTCTTAAGTCTCATGACGACATTGAGGTGACTTTCCCTGAGCTGATTGTACCGTACAGCTAGGATGATAAAACTGATCACATTTGTAACACTTAACATAATTAACTACACTTTTATTACAATGTTTACACACAATTTTGTTCAGCGGTTTTACCGGCGACTTGTTTACACCCGCCATCTTTAATGCCTTTTTTAAGGAAAGCTCATATTAAACAAACTGGAGAAAGTGTCAAAAAAAGTAAGAAAATTTACTTTCTAAATCCAGCATCTCAAGGTCTGACAGCCAATTTTCTTTAGACAGCAAGTGGTTAAAGAAATGTATGTTTTCATCAGAAAAAGATCTAGAACTCACCATAGAAAATTTGCCTAAATCAGGGGTGATTGAGTTTCCCAAGTCAATACTTAGAACTTGAGCACAATGATCTGAAAACGCCAAATCAAAGGTTTCAGTTGAAAGCAGTGCAGTGTTAATAAATGCATTATCAAAGTACAGGATGAGCTCCGAGTCCTAGAAGGTTCAGAAAAAGCTTGTGTAAGACCATATGAGCTAAATGCATCCACAATATATACTGCTTCCCTACATCTGGAAATAAAATTATAGTTCAAATCACCACAAAAGCACATTAAAATATTGTCACATATACGCTCCTACCGCTTGTTGCCTATGGACCTGACTTCGTTGCAGTAGTTGCGCTGTGCTCTTTCAGAAGACGGAGCTCAGATATAGGTAGTTGGGAGAGATGGATAGAAACACTCGGTGTAAAAAAGGCTTGGTTTATTAACTTCAGGTTGAGTATAGAAGGTTGTAAGTATTACCAAAATATTCGGGAATGCATATCTCGTAAGTCCCCTGGGATATTCCTCGCGAAAATGTTAACCACGAACAACAGCGAGAGAGAGGGAGAGCTAGCCTGAAGGGCTGTTACAATTAGACTGACGGGCGGATAGATTATTTGGTCTGGCTGAATATTTAGTTACGTAGTTTACTTTTTATATGTAGTTAATTTAAATAGCACTTTGCCTTATGGCGTTATTAATTTTCACTGATTCACTTTTAAGGCGTGCCTGATCAGAGGGGCTTTTCCCTTTCGGTAGTTCGCACTGATA